>BQNB010116970.1:0-21259 GCA_026074375.1 Tanacetum coccineum
GTTCAACTCTTTCTAACTAAAGATATGCTGGAGACTCTTATGATCCGTGTATATGACACTCATTGTTCCATACATGTAATGTCTCTAAATCTTAGGGTCAAACACAACCGCACCTAGTTCCAAATCATGGGTAGTGTAATTCTTCTCATGGATTTTCAATTCCCTAGATGCATAAGCTATTACCTTATTTCTCTTCATCAACACGCATCCTAATCCTAGGCCTGATGCATCAAAATATACCACAAAATCTTCTGGACCATCGAGGAGAGCTAGAACAGATGTGTTACATAACGTATCCTTCAAAATTTGAAACGCATTATCTTGCTCCTCACCCCAATCAAAGGTCTTACTTTTTTGAGTCAGGACAGTAAGCGGCTTAGCTATCTTAGAAAAGTTCTTAATGAATCTACGGTAATACCCTGCCAATCCTAAGAATGAATGAACTTCAGACGGTGTTCTAGGGGCTTCCTAATTCTTAACGGCCTCAATCTTACTAGGGTCTACATGGATTCCATCACCATTAATCACATGACCAAGAAACTATACTTCTCGTAACCAGAATTCGCACTTAGAAAACTTAGCGTACAACTTCTCTTTCTTAAGAAACTCTAAAACTAGTCCTAGGTGCATTTCATGCTCTTCTCGGGTCTTAGGGTAAATCAAGATATCATCAATGAACACTATCACACACCCATCTAGGTACGGTTTGCACACTCGGTTCATTAAATTCATAAATACAGCTGGTGCGTTAGTGAAACCAAAAGGCATTACTGTGAACTCAAAATGTCTATATAGGGTCCTAAATGCGGTCTTTGGTATATCGTCCTCATGCACTCTCAACTGATGGTATCTGGACCTAAGGTCTATCTTAGAGAAGTATTGCGATCCTTGAAGTTGGTCAAATAAGTCATATATCCTAGGGAGTGGATAACGGTTCTTAATGGTTAACTTATTCAGTTCTCTATAGTCAATACACATCCTAAAGGATCCATCCTTTTTCTTAACGAACAATACCGGTGCTCCTCAAGGCGATGAGCTTGGTCAAATGAAACCTTTGTCCTAGAGTCCCTTAAGTTGTCCCGACAACTCCTCCAATTCAGAAGGTGCCAAACGATATGGAGACTTTGTAACCGGTTTTGCTCCAAGGATGAACTTAATCCGAAACTCGACTTCCCGAACCAGCGGCAATCCAAATAGATCATCCGGAAACACCTTAGGAAAATCTCTTACTACTACTAACTCTTCTTGTTCCTTATCTTTAGTCTTAGCACTCATTAATTGCCTCATATTTTCTTCGGATTTCTCTCCTAATACTCTAAGCACCTTACCATTTAACAGGGGTATCCTTACCACCTTCTCATGACAAATTATCTCAGCCTTATGGTTAGACAACCAATCTATTCCTATGATCATATCAAAACTCCCACTTCCAAAGGGTATCAAATTAATATCAAACTTATGACCTTCTATTTCTAGTTTGCACCCCCTAATAACTTTATCAATCTCTACTAGTTGCCCGCTAGCTATCTCAATCTCATAACTAAAACCTAAATCGTTGGGCTCTATGTCTAACAGAGGTAGAAAAGTAGTGGAAACAAAGCTATAGTTGGCACCAAAGTTAAATAAGGTAGTGGCATAGTGATTGTTTAAAGTAAACGTACCCGTCATAATATCCGGGTCCTGGTGAGCCTCCTCTACTCCTATCATGAATGCCCTACCCCTAGCCTGGTTCCATTGGTTTTCATGTCCCTGACCCCTATTAACAGCCACAACTTGGTTTTGTTGGTTTCCTCCTGGCCACTGAACCTGATTTATCCTAGGACAAGCTGATTTGATATGGTCAGTATTACCACACTTAAAATAGGTTCTAGCAACTGGGTTTCTAGCATTGATGGGGTTCACATTCCTAAGTGCCACTCTACAATCTCTAGCAAAATGTCCTAGGTGGTTACAGTTGAAACAACTACGACAAGGTGTCTCAGGTGAATGATGATAGCCATAGGCGGTATACTTGGGTGTCGTACCCGTGTAACCTTCTCTAACAGGGTTTGCGGTCGTAGCAAAAGCATTTCCCGTTCTAGTCCTCTTGTTATCCTCCCTTCTATTCCTATCCTTACTAGGTTCTCCTACATTTCCTCTCTTCTCATGTTTCTTTTTGATTGACCCATTCCTAAGGGCTTTATCAGTCAATGTGTCAGCTAACTGCACAGCCTTTTAAATGGTCTTTGGCTTCATTTCTGCCACCATTCCTTGAATTTGTAGGGCAAGGCCATACACATACCTCTCTACCTTCTTACTTTTTGAGGTTACTAAGTGAGGAACTAGCCTAGATAACTCATGAAACCTATCAGTATACGTAGCATGGCCAGCCCAAACCATGACGTGATTCTACAACTCAGTTTCTAACTTTTGCATTTCATTACTCAGGCAAAATTCCTCCCTAGTCAAAGTCTTAAAGTACCTACAGCGGCTTCTCGACCTCGTGTGCGAATCTCATAATTCCACCATGTGAGAGCCTTACTAACAAATGAACCAGTTGAATACTTCACCCTCTGACTATCCCTACATCCACTCATATCATGAACCGACTCTATCTTCTCAATCCAACTGGTATACACTATAGCACCCCCCTTACCATCATACTCCTTTGGGTTACATGCTAAGAATTCCTTATAGGTACAACCCCTACGGTCATTGCCTTAAGTGGAATTCCTAACATCACCCTGAATGTGGTCATTAACGGCATCGCTATTTTGGTTCCTACCAACTCTTTGACCTCTACTTTGGTCACCTACTTGAGCTACAATAGTGGGGAGTAAATTCTGTAACTATTGTGCAACTATGGTGGAGAAGTCAGGGACTCCATCAACACCACCATTTACCTCACTACCCTGACCACCTACATGGCTACCCAGACTGTTGATCCCAATGAATAGATCTTAAACTCCTTAGCTTGGTGTAAGGTTTAGTATCCTTGGATAATTCCAAATGTACTAAAATTGAAACTTTAAGTGTATGATATAAACTATGAGGAATCTAGTTTATACCACTAAGAAGAATAAAGAAAATGTATGTTTGAGATATAGAAATATAACCAAAACAATAAGCTTCATTATATTAATATGAACACTCTTTGACAGTGTTAGGGTTTACAACCTTGAAGCTATGAATACTATGAAAGACTGATATGATGTGATGATGTCTTTCTAGCTATGCTGTAGGGTTCCTTTTATACACTAAGGAAACCCTAATGGGCTTACAAAACGCGTACAATGATAATGCATATCTATTCCTAATTTAACTCATGCATATCATAATAGCAGTACTAACTATATAAGACTAACAGGACTAACTATACTGGCAATACTAATAAAGTACTAGCACTACTAACTAATATAACTAACAGTACTAACTACTTAGTCTGTTTTCTTCAATCTTTAGCAGCAGCATCAACTCTGAACTAGCAGTAGTAAATTAGCACCAACAGTAGTAACTCAGAATTCCCAACAATCCTCCCTTAAACTTGATATTTACTTGTCAATCGTCAAGTTTCTTCACTGTAAGCTCCATAAACACTAGAAGGATGTATCCAAACACTTTACTACTCTTCAAGCAATGATTTGATGAACTTGATAAGCTCAAATGCCATAGTACTTTCTTCTTCAGCTTCTAACTGCAAGTTCATCATTTTCTCCAGTAATTCCTTGACCAGAGGGTACTTCTTCTCCACTAGCATATTAATTTCCATGGATGTACCATCCATAAACAAAGTGTGAACTCCACAACTTTCATACAATTTCCATCTCAGCAATTTCCAATCCAGTTGATTCATCCATAGTTCATTTTTTTCATCTGGGTCAAATATCATCCTTAGATCTCCCCAAAGCAACAAATTATGTCCTTTAAGAGGATGATCTTGAAACCTTTCTTGAACTAACCTGTATAGATCATTCAAGTCTTGCCTGTCAAGTCTTCTTAAGAAGGCTTGTATATCTCCATGATAGCTTGAACTTCCATCAGCTCTGGTTAATTTGAAAACATACATGTCTTTTGCTTCCCTCTTTCCCACAACTGATATTCCCAATTTACAATAGGAAATTTTCTGGATAGTGGCTCATAGTTTACTTCACTGTCATCATTAGAAATTATATTTAAACTTAACCTAAGTTCTTCCTTCTCCTTCTTATACTCTGCTGCTTTTTCTTTTGTAACATCCTTTGCAGATTTCATCACTTTTGGTTTCTTAGGTGACTTCTGTGTTGCATATGATCCTGCAACTCCTTTTAATCTTTTACCTGGCTTCTGAGCTTATTTCCCTGAATCTATTGGTGTAAAATCTTGAATCCTCTTTTGTTGTCTTTCATACAACCCCTGGATTTCTTCATAAGATTTTCCTTTCAAATGAATGTGTTTGTAACTGTAAAACCATGTATTTAAGGTCACTACTTATCCCGAGCTTTACTTTTATTTTCTAAATTTTATAGAATTTATCTTATTACTTTTGGTCAATTTTATTAAAATCGTCGTTTTAATTATTTATGAGCCATGCTTAGAATTATTATTCGTCTTGAACCCTACGTAATTTAATTTTTCAGAGAAGTATCCCGATTTATGTAGAACTATTTTTATCTTGTTCATTTTTACTTCGTGATTCCGCCTTAACTTTCGTTATATTTTACGTTGATACCCGTTAGCCTCAAAACTACCTACCTATCTTAAAATTTATACCCTAAACACTAAAATTAGAATTAATAAAAATCACAACTTTGGTAAAAACCACCACTTGTGGCGTGGCAATGCATTAGAGTGTGTCTTAGACACTTGTCCAAGTTTAATGCATGTCTAAATCTTATAAAACCACTCACTTCATTATATTTCTTTTTTTTCTCACTTCAAAAGTTCATACATCTCACTTGTTCCTCCTCATTCTTGTCGTACACCTTTCTCACTCAAACACCCATTTCACCAAAAATTTCTATACCAATCACTTGTTATTCTTACATAACCTTGATCCTCATATTTAGAGCTTCAATTCTAGACCAAGAAACCCTTGATTTAATAAGGTGAGAAGTTAAATTGTTATGTTATGGTGAAAAGTTCATGCTTGTAATGGATATGGTGTTCTAGTAAAGATTTGTGAATTGTTAAGCTTGACTTTGCTTTGGTTTGGTAAATTTTATTGAAAGTTCTTGTAAATCTAATCTTAGTGTGTAAAGGTGTTCATAATTTGGGTAAATGATGATGTTGGGGCTGAGTTATTGACTCATTTTGATTAGTCATTTGTGTGTTCTCTTGGGTTAAAGCCCTAGCAAAAAGAAAACTAGTGGAGTATGTATTACTAGTCACTTAGATTGGTTGTAAGTCCCACAATGTTGACTCTTGCTTTCTTATGAATTTTAGCCATACATATTAGGTTATCATTGCATTGCATGCACTTTTGGTGAGGTTAATTTAAAGAAAATGAGTGTTAGATAAAGTAGTATTTTGGGGACTGTTTTAAGTCAGCAGGTTGTTGGCCTTAGTACGAATTATTTTTGGCTTGTGGTATACTGTACAATTCATGTTTTAGGTAGATAAACATTTGTAGATTATTTGGTGAGCTGGATGGAGCCGTATCTCCTCCGGATGAGTGAGATATGACCGATTTACCGAAATTAGTCGAATCTGGATAATTGTTTGGAAAACAAGTATAAGTCTATATTTTTACACTAAAATGTTGAAATAAAAAGTTGATTCCTGTATTAGACACATAAATCTAACACCTCCATTTGTCCTCACATGAAAATATA
The DNA here is from genome assembly GCA_026074375.1 of Tanacetum coccineum. Lineage (NCBI taxonomy): Eukaryota > Viridiplantae > Streptophyta > Magnoliopsida > Asterales > Asteraceae > Tanacetum > Tanacetum coccineum. The sequence continues at coordinate 5,790 of BQNB010116970.1, forward strand.
TTATAGAATAGGATTTATGGCCGAAACCGTAAACGATAGAAATTCAGTCAACTTTCTGTTTTGGGTTATGGTCAGTAAAACCCATTTTCCAGTGGATTGGCAAATGGTTTGATTGATTGGCTTAATGTTCTGGAAACTAGACTCTAAGATCTTTCCAGGGGTGAAAACCTCATATTCATAGCTTCCATAGCGAAAAACACATGTCATAAACCTTTACATATAAGGATAATTTATGGAATTCATAAAGTCACTATAAAATCAAACTCGGTTTTACGTCTATCTCAAAGTCTAAAAACATATGAACACATTGGTAAACATATTATTTGGGACAAAACTACTGGAAGGCTTAAATACATAAATGGACAGGTTACACACAAGTTTTTTGAGTAAAAATAATTAGCAAAACCTAATGCAAAGCCATGCAACTTGAACATACCTTATGATCATATGATTAACTTTTTTACGTATTAATCCGTCTTTTCGTACTAAGTCGCGTCACTTCTTTTAGGTCGCGACTAGATTGTTGGTGCTTCTTCTCTTAATTGATTTCTCGCTCGATCATCTTCTATTCACAGTGAGTTCATAGCCACGCCTTTATAAACTTTAAATGTTTTTATAAACCCCCACGAGGGAGATACATGCTTGCTTTGAAAATTTAAACACAAGTTGTTTTTGGTATGCTGGACCCGGTTATATGTTATTGTCATTGTGTAGCTATTGCCAAAGTCCTTAATTTCATGAACTGTCAATTGCCTATAATGGGTGAGCGCTAGTGCATTTAATAGATCTATCGGGTTTGACAACCCCGTCCGAGGTCTGAATCGAATTCTTTCGAGCACCTTTTTAACGGACGATTTGTATTGAGATTCGTAGGTATGAGGCAATAATACCTAGTACTAGGGCAATTGTGTTTTCATACAAGTTATGCGTTGTTGTTAAGGTTTCGGTGTCATGAGCTTAATGAAATAGAATTTGATATATGGCTTGTCCGTACAACAAGTCACTTGATGAATTATGCTTGTGTTCTATCTTTTATTTATATAAACTCTATGGATTCACTCAACGTTTCGTTGACTTTTTAGCATGTCTTATCTCAGGTAATCAAGGCTGAAGACTTGGAGCACACGAGGAGGAGCTTGAGCTATTTTATTTTGTTAAACTGTTTTTAAGTTTCATTCCTCACAAATACATTTAAATTATGGTTGTGGTTTTAAAACTTGTATGTTGGTTTTGGTTACGATCATGTTGGACAACTTTTGCACTCTGAATTTCTATGAATGGAACTAAGTTTTATAACGTCTCTTTTGACTCGTTCTTTGTAATTTATGTGTAATTGAGCTATGAATTAACACCCAAATGTTGGTTCTGCTGCGTATTAAATTAGGGGTGTTAAAGTAACCACCCATGTTCTTTAGATAAGTCATCATTAGATTCCTAAACTGTGTTTTAGTAGGTGGATTGTTTCTGATTGCCTCTGCTCTTTCTGCTACTAACTGTTTCTTTCTCATTTCAAAGAATTCTGCCACTAATCTGGCCCTTTCTTCAATTGTATACTTCTCTTGTTCTTCTTGTGTCATTCTAGTAGCCAGTTCATAATCAACATCTATCCTTGCCTACACCTCATCAAGCATTTCAGCTATAGCAACCTTAGAAGCCTCTTCTTGTCTTTCTCTTTCTAATCTGAGCTCTTTATCCAATTCTGCTTGAAGTCTTAAGGCTACTTTAGCATCTCTTTCTATCTGTGCATCACCTTGAACCTTTTTCTTTGTCTTCTCTATAGGTTCAGTCTCCTGTAGAATACCTTTACCTTTGTCTTTAGGATCAATGGTTGGAAGAGGTTTAAGTGTAGTTATTGATCTGATAGGTCTAGAAGAGTCTTCTACATCTTTAATAGCAACTCCTTTCTCCTTAGCTTTCTCTTCCTTCATCTTTATCAAAGTCTGAGCCATAGCTATAGTAACATCCTCATCATCAAAGACTGTTGTTGTTGTAGGTGGAGTCCTTGGTGCAGCAGTACTAACTCCCTCACCAGCAATATTAACTGCTTTTTCAGTATCAAGAACTTCTGTGTCACCACTTATGTATCATCAGCACCAATCTTTCCTTGGTTCTCTACATCTTTCTCTTGAACAAAAGCCATTCCTTCATCCAACAGATCATCAAGATCATCAAAATCACTATCTTTAAACATTGGCTTTGTCTTGTCACTTATCCTCTCCTGTTGGGATGCATCCTCCTCATCCAAATCATCATCAAAAGACTCAACATGCATGTATATCCTCCTTATTGGGTCTAAGATGCTTGAATTCCTCTGTCTTTTTAATTTCTTGACTATTTTCTTTAGTTTGAGGATCTTCACAGCTTGAGCATCCTTCTCTTTCTCCAAGTCAAGCACCTATTTTAACAATTTTGTACACATAGCCATCATTTCTTCCAGTTCCAATCTACCCTCATCACTTCTAGATGTGTAACCTCCTGGGAGAGGTGAATCATGGGGTGTGTTTGGTACATTATCTGTCAATTCAATTTGATGTTCCATGTTGTCCTCACCACTTCTAAGTGTGTGACCTCCTGAAAGAGGTGGATCACTAGACAAGTTAGATACACCCTCAGACCTAGTCTGAGCTTGCATACCCCCATGGTTTCTTGGCGCCAAGGACCACTACCTGAACTAAGTGCCAAGGAAAATGGTTCATTAAGTGTTGCCATGAATTGGGTCTTATTGATGTTACCACTAGCTTGCTCTGCCTCTAAGCTAGTAGCAGTTGTGGCAGCCCTTTCCACACTATCAAGCATCTCCTCATTGATAGCCTCATCACCAACCTTATTAGGGGAACCACCAGACTGAGTTACCTTGGTGTTCCAACCTCTTTTGGTTCTCCTATATGTGCTTGGGTCTTTTGGTGGTTGTGATGTAGTAGCAGTAGTAACTGGAGATAGAACTTCTAGAGGAGCAGTAGAAGGTGTGGGTTAGGGTTCAGGGGGTTGCTCTGAACCTTCACCAACTACTACTAGAGGAACCAACATATTATGAAACAATGGTGTTACTCTGCTTGAAAATCCTTTTCCTGGTTTCCTCATATTTGTAAAAACCTTTTTAGTAAGTTTAGGTGTTTCATGAATATCATTAAAAGGTATTACCAAATTTGGAAGTTAAATATTCAAAAACAATTGCAAAAACCTTGGATACATTAAAAACTTCTTTGGATCCAAGTTCTTTAACATACCATCAAAAATCAATTTAGAAAAATTAAACTTTTGAAGTTTTGCTAAACAAATAATTACAGAAGCCAAATTTGTAGAAAACTAATCCCATGAAGTAGATTTTGAACTTAAGCAATGAAGGATGGTATGTATGAGGTACTTCCACTGAGGAGAAAATAAACCTTTGTAAAAAGTTAATTTATCAGAAGCTGGTTCATATCCCATCAGTGCAAGGTTTTCAAAAATTTCATTAGTTGTTAGGCAAGCAGTACCATCCTCATCATTTAAGTGAAGATCTCTCCTTATTGATGATTCTGATACTACCACAGCCTTGCCATCAACATTGGCATGTATTTGCTTCTCTGAATTGATTATTTTGAGACAAGCAGTGTTCCAAAACTGTTCAATGTCTGAAGCATAGATAGTTGGTGTAACACCCCCAAATTGGGTCGCAGCGGAATAAGGGTCCGGGGCGTGTTACTTCTCAGATCAACAACACAAGATAATATAAGAACGACCAAAAAGTCGTTTAAAACTGATACATTGGATTTAATAAAGTATGTGTTACAAAAGCCCGAAGCTTTACTTGTTTACTTGTTATTATTACAAAGATTTCCAGCCCATAACAGATACACAAAATGTAATGCGACTAAATCTTTAATGCATGACTTCATAATATAACCACCAATGTATCCTTCGCACCTCGTGCTTAATGACCTGAAAAATATTGCATTTAAAAACGTCAACATAAAGTTGGTGAATTTCATAGGTTTATGTAAGTGTGTATGCAGGACCGCAAGACTTTCCCAGTGATAATGCAACAGATGCAGACATCACAAAAATGCAATTACGTTTGCCTAAGCTCATGACACCGAAGCTCGACATAATTGAATACAATATATATATATATATATATATATTGCCTACATTGCCCGTGATGATGTTCAACCCGTAACATCCAGTATCCGACATGATATACGTTCGTTTCCAGTGATAGCTAGTCACCCGAACGGGGAGGTCAATCCCAAATAGATCTATTTATAATCACTCACGCTCACATTCCAGTAATTGACAGTTCATGATTCATGGGCATAGTGGGTTATCGCTACTTAGGCAACACGTAATCATGATATCTAACTAACCTAACCATGATCACTTTCTAACCCTTGCACAAGGTTAATTAGTCAAGTAGTTCATGGTGTAAGAGTTGGTTCCCTATGATCTTTCTTAAGCTATATATTTTGAGCAAGTTGATAATTCTTGGTCCTATCTTGAAAATTTCGGCCACATATACATATATGTGATGTAATATTGATTATTTTGTGTATTGGGTATAATCGTGGGTATTCGTTTAAGCGTAGTTAGGTTTTGGTGCTTCCGGGAATGCCAAAACGCGTTTTATCGCGAAACGTAAGCATTTTACGTAGCCAATAAAAATAAGATGAACAAAATTATTAATTATCCTCTAAATAATCATATAACACTTGTTTGATGTAAACATTTAATTATTTTGTAACGACCCACTCTGGAAAGGAGGCCGAAACGTCATAATCATGGTGTCATATCAAAGCATAATAAAGGCATAGAGTCATAAATGACAACATAGGACAAGATGGAAAGCCGGAATCAAACATCGGCTCCCAATCATGAGATCAACATGAATAATGTAAAAGGAATCTAAAGGACGAAACATGTGTCCAAGATAGTATAGCACATCAGATGGGTGCATGTTCTTGGTGAAGAGGTGTGGATATTTCTTCCTGAATTGATCTTCACAGTTCCCATGTAAACTCAGGACCCCCCGCCTAAGTTTCCATCAAACCTTGAACAATTGGACACGGCTTCACCTCAATTGCTTGACTTCGCGATCCATGACTTCCACAGGCTCTTCAACAAAATGAAGCTTGTCATCCACTTGTAGTCCTTCCAACGGAACGACTAAAGGATCGTCATAATAACATTTCTTCAAGTTGGAAACATGAAACGTATTGTAGACCCTGCTCAGCTCTTGAGGAAGCTCAAGCTTTAAAGCAATGGCTCCCCCACCTTTTTTCAACACCTTTGAAAAGGTCTCCGACATATCTGGGGTTTAACTAGTTCCCCGTTTGCCAAAAATGTAACGACCGGTACCCTTTCCAAGGGCGAAACCTTTAGCATAACTTTATCTCCAACTTGAAACTCCATCGGTTTACGCTTTAAATCAGCGTAGCTCTTTTGTCGATCGCGAGCATTTTGAATCCTTTGTTTAATCTGGATGATCCTCTCCGTAGTTTCTTCGCCTAATTCTGGACATGAGTTGAACTTGTCCTTCTCGGCCCAACACACGGGTGAACGACACTTTCGACCATAAAGTGCTTCAAACGGTGCAGCCTTAATGCTAGCATGATAACTGTTATTGTATGAAAACTCGACTAATGGCAAATGTTTAACCAACCTATTCCAAACAGTCGATTAACCAATCACGTGCATAATCCTCGAGAGTTTGGATGGTTCTCTCGCTTTGTCCATCAGTTTGCGGATGATATGCAGTACTCATATCCAAACTTGTACCCAAAGCCTTCTGAAGTGACCTCTAAAAATTTGATGCGAACCGAGGGTCGAGATCACAGATAATTGAAACAGGTATTCCATGCTTCGTGACTACCTCCTTTAGGTATATTCTTGCCAGTTTTATCCATAGGAACCCGTTTCCCCTCATTGCATAAAAATGCAGACTTGTAATGGTAAACGAATCACCACAAATAGTGTCATAACCTTGTGATGACTTAGGAAGCTTCGTGACAAAATCCATCGTGATGTTGTCCCACTTCCATTGAGGTATCTCCGGGTTGCACTAACAAACCCCGATGGTCTCATGTTCGGCCCTTGATCCTTAGCACAACAATGTCAAATACTTGCTAACATAGGTGGCGATGTTGGCTTTCATATTGGGCCACCAGTATAGTCTCTTCATATCCTGGTACATTTTGTCAGAACCCAGATTGATAGAGTATTTGAAGACTTGTGGACTCCGTGGCATGATCACAGTGTCCTTAAGGGGTATACGGGGTTTCACCATAACATGGTAACACAACTCTGCCATTTAAAGCACATAGTTTCATCCGCACTGGTTCCAACTTTTCCGTTTAATTTATCCGGAATCTTTTGAATTCTCAACCAATAGACCCCAACACTCCTCCTTCTTGATGTTTTTTTTTCGGCTTTCATTATGCTTCAGTCTGAGCTCACAAAGATTTTTGTTTTATGAAGATCCAAGCCGAATAGTCATCACTAAAGGCCCGACGAACCCTTAGTGGTTTCTCCGTTCCTTCTTGCTCAAGCATCACAACAACATTCGCCTTCCCTGGGTGATAACGAATTTCGCAATCGTAATCACTCAAACAACTCTAACCAGCGACTTGCCCTCATATTAATCCTTCTGATCAATAATGTGTTGTAAACTTTTGTGATCAGTGAACACCGTGCACTTGGTTCCGTACAGATAGTGCCTCCAAATTTTTAGAGCGAACACTACTGCCCCAAGTTCTAAATCATGAGTCGTATAGTTCTTTTCATGAATTTTTAACTGGCGTGATGCATAAGAAATCACCTTTTCTCTTTGCATCAACACAGCGCCTAAACCCTTCTTTGAAGCATCGCAGTACGATAAATCTTTTCCGCTTCCCTCAGGTAAGGCCAGGATTGGTGCACTGCACAGCTTCTGCTTCAACAGTCTGAAATGCTGCTTCTGTTATGCACCCCACCCCAATCAAACTTGACACCTTCTGGTATAGTGTGGTCATTATCATGGCGATCTTTGAAAACCCTTCATTAATCTTCTATAATACCGGCAAGGCCCAAAAATTGGCGAATCTCCGTTGGTGTTTTAGGAGACGCCCAATCTTTGATAGATTCAATCTTGGCAGGGTCAACGTGAATACCTCGACAGTCAATCACGTGACCGAAGATTGTAACCCTGGAAATCCCAATTCACATTTGGAGACTTGCCCGTACAATTCTTATTCCTTCCCTTCTTAGAGCAATTTCAAGATCTGCCTAAGGTGTTTCTTCAAGATCCTTCTTACTTTTGAGTAGAATACAAAATGTCATCGGATGAAGACAATTACAAATTTTGTCAGATTACGGTTTACACACCCGGTTCATAAGGTCCATGAACAAGGCCGGTGCAATTTATTAAACCCAAGACAACTTTGAAATTCATAGTGACCGTATCGAGTCCCTGAATGCATCTTGAAAGTCTTCTCCGAACCCTCAACTGGTGATACCCTGACGCACAATCGATCTTGAATAAACTCCGACCCTTGCAGCTGGTCGAAATAGGTTAACGATCCTTGGGAGTGAGTAGTGGTTCTTCACTGTCAGTTGTCAATTCCCGTAAGCGATGCAATCATACCGGAAAGAACCCATCTTTCCTCTTCTTACAAACAGAACCGGAGCTCCCCAGGGTGAGGAACTTGGTCTTATGAAGCCTTTGTCCGTAAGTTCCTGCAGTTTCTCCGCTAGTTCCTTCATTTCGGACGGTGCTAATCTATATGCGTGCGGTCGTTGCTACAAGGTTAGCACCCGTACCTAAATCGATTCGATAACTCCACTTGTCGAGTGGTGTATAACCCGCATGTCCTCAGGAAAGACTTTCAAGGAAATTCTTGAACAACAGCACATCTTCAAGTCGTTTTCTCCATTGACTTGTCCTTTTCGTCTTTAGTTGCGGTGATAATTTGCTAAGAAATACGTGATATCCCTTCTTAAATACTCTTGAGCCTTAGCACAACGAGATGATGTTTAATCGGGTCCCAGTGTTTATTGTGCTTCCGCACCACGAACGATTAAAATATACGTCTCCAAAAGGCATACGAACGATCTTTCCTTCCCGCACATACAATAACGGCATGGAACTTTGCCAACCAATCCATACCATTATCACGTCAAAACTACCTAGTTCTACAGGGCATTAAGGTCTATGTAGAAAGGATGATTTATAAGAGGTTTAACGTATAACCCACGGATAATATTTTAAAACCCAACTATTCGATCCCCCCATCGACTAGTGTCGACATATTATCATGAATCAATCAGTTGGAGTAATAACAATTCGGGAGCTTAAATGCGTAGATACAAAAACTTCTAATCGGCAACCTGTATCAAATAAAATAGATTGCATATCGATTGTTTAGGAGAAACGTAACCTAACGACTATTGTTGTCTGGGTTAGCCCCTGGCAAATGCCTCAACGGGCAATAAAAAAAAATAAAAAAAATACCACCTTTGCCTGAGTCTTGGCATTTCCAAACTGATTACCCCGGTTGTTTTTGTTCTTCAATTTTGGGCAATCCTTCTTGAAATGCCCTTGAGCACCACATTCAAACAAGCCCTCTGATTAGCCCTAGTGTTGACATTTGGGGGATTCTTGCAGTCACAGACCTAAATGAACCAAATCGTGGCACTTGTGGGCATTTGGGAAGCACAAGGACCATCATGGTGATAAGTTACATTGAACACAGAGGTCTAGGCCTCTGTATGGTCTCCTGTCATCATTACCCGCGGCCATAAGCTCTTCTAGGTTTTGTCTCATGTTGGGTTTGACCTGATTCTAGTTGTTCCTTGTCGGTGTCATCAGACTTGTCTTTTTGTTTGTCAGCCTGACGTTCAGCCCAAGGGTTATCTTTTTTGTCCATGATTCACTTGGCGAACTCAAATTGCATCCTGCATAGTTTTTGGCTTAGTCGCCATCACACTGCCATGGATCGTGTCGGGCAAGCCACTGGCATATTTCTTAACTTGGTCTATTACTTCCGGAAACATCCGATCGCACATTAGTGCCAGTTCTTGGAAACGTTGGCTATAGGTTACCACATCGTTATCCTTTACCTTTAAATTCCACATTTCGAACTCCAGTTTCTTAATTTCACCCCTTGGGCAGTATTTGTCTGTCATCATCTTTTTCAATGTCCTCTATGGCATTGCATGGGCAGCTTCAGGAGTAGTGGTCTTAACATGGGAGTTCCACCATGTAAGAGCATTTCCTTGCAGGGTACATGTAGCAAACTTGACCTGGCATGCTACTGTGCAGTTGCTTATGCTGTAAACAGACTCCATCTTTTCGAACCACTGAGTGAGTCCGACAACTCCCTCAGTGCCCTTGAAGTTCAAGGGTTGGCATTTTAGGAAGTCCGGGTAGGTGCATTCACGAGCAACCTGCACAGGCCTTCTGACACCCGTTCCAGAAGTATGGCTATCATCGCCATTTCTGGTTGCATCACGTGCTGCCAGTGCAGCAGTAACGCCTTCGTTAATCATTGCTTGAATTTGGGCGTTGGTGACAGATGTAGTGGTATGAGTGTCTGTGACTGGTGTTGGTGTTGCATCTGGTTTTAACCTCGTGGTCCTTTTCTTTGGTGCCATTTTCTTTAAACCACAAGAAAACATAATACCCGTTAGATTTCATAAAATCATAATTATGACATAACATATACATATTAAATAAAACGAGATCACATCACACAGTGAAATGTAAAACTGTTATTGAAATTAATCGTGGTATAACCAAATCGACATTCATTTAATATCAATTTCGATTTTTCATAGATAACGAAATCATCCATTTCATAGATAACTTTGGAAAAACATACATGTTTGGTTCAATACAAGGATGATTACTACACTTAGGTTATAAGAACAAAAGAAACAACCTAAAGCCATACTAGCCGGAGATATACCCGTAACACTTAGTGAGTAACTAAGTAGATAATACCCAGAAACAAAAGACCGTATACTAGGGAGCTAAAACAAAACAAAAGATCTATACAGTCTGCTAGCTGGGAATAACCCATAATACTTAACAGGCTGCATAGCATAGCTACAACATAACCAAATCTAGGAGTTGCTACCAGCCTCTCCTGGTGCATCAGGCTGTGCCGGACCTTTATTCGGGTCCATGCTGCTCTAAAAAACTCGAACCCATTCTATGTGTGTAGATCCTTTCCAAACTCAATGTCTTAGTCAACAGAACCTTTTCTCATTGTGGTCTGAGTGCCAATAACACTATAATCAACACCTCTGTCTCTGTGATCGGCTGACGTACTCTGAAATCAATGCACTCTGCGCCACTACTGTAGTACGTAATGACATAACATCTGAACATGCATAGTCGCTAGATCTATGGATAGGTCCCCAATCCTCACGAGTCCTCTCTATAGCCTCTCACTCTCTATCTACTGCTAAACGATGAACGATGAACAAGCCTATCCCTATACAATCAAGTTGACTCGGCTCTCAGTTAGAGATCAGGCATCTTGAGGCATCCTCCAATAATACCAAACTGCAGTAGGTCTCCTCCTCAATAATGGTAGCAAGATTGGTAACCCTCTGATTGACCCCCTCTACGGTGGTCGGTGCAATCTCATCCAATGGCTCCTACCAGATTATCCCAAGGTATCCTAATGTCATAGAGTCTAACCTCCCTAGCACGTCGAACATCTAGGAGGGACAATCAACCCTATCGACCAAATCCATAAAGGTCCTCCCTCGCTATGGATAGGTCATCCCTTGATTGGTATGGTCTGATGCCTGCCTAGAGCACCTGCTGCTGATATTCCTCCCCGAACCTCGACGACAGGGTGGGAGAAGCAAAACGCACCCTCTTCCAAAGAGGTAAACAACTCTCGGGAATCTCAATATGAGTAGGGCTATTGGGTGTTGGTGATGGTATCTGTGGTAATGGAGATGATAGTGGAGTAAGTGGTGATGATGGTGGGGGTGGTTAAGGCAAGAAGTCTCTCGCACCTTTTCCTAGGAGGAAGTGATATGGATGGCTCATCCGGATAATATCCTAGCGGTCATACGTGTAAAGTGGGACCAAAAAAGTCGCCGGAGCGGTGCTCCTTCCACCTCCTCATCATCATCTCATCATACCGGTCAGCAGGTAGTCTGCTAGATCCTCAACGGATCCTCCCTCTGGATCAGACTCGGGAATGTATCCTGGTGACTCAGCAGTAGGTGAGGTAGCAGCATGCAATGGCTTGTCCTCACGGCTAGAAAGACATCATCCCTCGGGTAGAATAAAACTCCCGGGTAACCGCTCCGGTACTTAAGGTAAATAAAACGGTTGAGGGTGGTGCCAATGCTCCTGGCTCCTCCGGGCCAGGGCACTTAGTTCTGTGATGGTGGTCCCTCTGGCAAAGGTATGTAGTCTAGGCGACGTGGAAACCTCAGGCCCAGGTATGTAGTCTGGCGATGTGGCACCTTCTAGCAGGCCATAATGTAAATCATATGGTCCTCTGCATAATAGGTGTCCATCGACTCCTGTGAACCGATGTTTGAATTTACACAGAAACTGCTGTGAATGTAACGTAGAATGCCAGATCTGACATGATAATATCTAAATCAAAATTATCTTATAAATAGTATGCTAATATAAAGACTCTTTATAGTAATATCATTTATATTATAACATGTATATCAATCATGAATATCAATTATGCATGCATCTAGCCTAACCGACTAATGCATAATTTATGTATGTATGTCCCGTGAAAACCCCTTTGTATGAATGCAATGTTTGAAAATGTTATAGTCCAGCAAAAACATTTGACCTGGTTCTCTATAACCTTGGCTCTTGATACCAATCTGTAACACCCCCAAATTGGGTCGCAGCGGAATAAGGGTCCGGGGCGTGTTACTTCTCAGATCAACAACACAAGATAATATAAGAACGACCAAAAAGTCCATTTTAAAACTATACATTAGATTTAATAAAGTATTTGTTACCAAAGCCCCCGAAGCTTTACTTTGTTTACTTTGTTATTATACAAAGATTTTCCAGCCCATAACAGATACACAAAATGTAATGCGACTAAATCTTTAATGCATGACTTCATAATATAACCACCAATGTAACTTCGCAACCTCTCTTAAATGACCTGAAAAACGTTGCATTTAAAAAACTTCAACATAAAGTTGGTGAATTTCACAGTGATGTAATGTATATGCAGGACCGCAGACTTTACCCCAGTGATAATGCAAACAATGCAGAACTCACAACATGTAATTTCGTTTACCTAAGCTCATGACACCGAAGCTGACAATAATTTGAATACAATATATAAATAATTGCCTACAAATTTGCCCGTGATCTATGTTCAACCCGTAACATCCCAGTTATCCGACCATTATATACGTTCGTTTCTATGGATAGCTTGTCACCCCGAACGGGAGGTCAATCCCAAAAGATTCTACTATAATCATTCGCGCAGATCACATTCCAGTAATTGACAGTTCATTTTCATGGGCATAAGTGGGTTATCGCTACTTAGGAGCAAAACGAGAATCATGAAATATGTACACTTTGCGTCCACATTTGAAAACATGCATACTTTTCTCACCCCCAAAAACTTGTTAAATCAATTAAATTGTAAAACAATGGGCTATGAACTTACCTTGAGTGAGTAAATCGATAATAAAATATCCCCAGTAAAAACCGGCGTCACGCTAAAACGCTCGAAGCAACCTTGTTAATATAGGTCGAATCATATTTCATGTATGTTGTCTAACAACAACTGATATATACATATATATATATACATATATATATATATACATATATATATATATATATATATATATATATATATATATATATCTATATAGCTATATCACCATCTAATCGTTTAAGTGAAATCGTATTTATAAAGTAAAAATGTTTATAATTACGCCTTTAGCAAAAAATGACATAACTTTGTCGTTTTAAGTCCGTTTCTCGTGTTTCTTACGCCCACGCTTTCGTATTAAGACGAGTGATCATAAAATCACATTTTTAGGTTTTTGAGATTCTGTTGTGAATAGTGTTTTTACTGTTCATTACAGATTACAACTTATTAACGCAAAACCCGTAAATGTCGTATCTTATTCGTTATAGCTCCGTTTTTAGCGATTCTTTCGAACACGTTCTCGTAATTGAAAGTTTTATCATATTATTGATGTTTACAAAGTATAAGTTTCTGTGGTGAATAGTAACTTTTATAAAAATTGTTTTATAAAAGTATTTAATGTCGTAAACTCGTAACTAGCGTATCTTCTTCGTTATAAATCCAATTTTCGAGTTTCTTATCATTTTGGAATCCTTATGAGATGTACTATCTTTATAAAACCTAATATGGCTGTTAACAAATTCGAACCAAAACAGAAACTTTTAAAGGTTGTGATTAAAACATGTTTTAAGCTTGATTTTTGTACCATTAAGCTTCAACACCTTGTTACAACTACTTTACAACACTTGTATCTTATGTATTACATATATTAGGTCCATTAGGTCATGTTTTGTCCAAGAGTGTCCATGAATACAAGATTAACATGTTATTTACACCATTTTCACTTGTAACTTATTAAGTTAACATTAAAACCCTAATTTGTTCATATACATGTTAATACTTAACCAACATGTTAAAACACTTATACATTCCTTTTAACATCATATTAGCATCCATATAACATGTAAATAAGTTCACAAAACATTGATCATAAGTAAAAATCCCTTTCACATATTCAAAAGTATCCTAAATGGTGATTTAGCTAAATAGAGAACAATAAAATCTTAGTGTATTGAAATGAGTAAAGCTTTATATATAACCTTGTGTAGCTGAGTAAGAGAAAAAGAAAACCAATCACACCTTGTGATTTACACTCTGCTTTGAAAAATTTATGATAAACCTAATTTTTCCCAGTAAACTCCTTCTTCCTTTTCTTGATTTCCTTCCTTGAAAATGGGTACCAACTCTTGAAACCTTTTTAGAATACCTTAGATATGATGTTTTTCAGCTTGTAAATGATAGAAATCAAGCTATGGTGTTTGGTTTGGAGGGTGTTTATGCCGTGGGTTTAAAGAAGAGAGAAAAAGGAGATTGTTTGCTTTTTATTTTGCTAAGGAAAGGAAGTGTGAGCCTTCTATGTACATAAATGGTTAACCAACTCTTGAAACCTTCTTAGAATACCTTAGATATGATGTGTGTATGCTTGTATAATGATAGAAAATCAAGCAATGGATTGTGTATGTTAAGGGTTTTGAGCCGTGGGATGTAGAGAGACAAGAGAAAGAGTTTTGGTGATTTTTGTTAAGTGTTTATGAAAGTAAGAGTGCATGCATGCTATTTATAGTGAAAATATCTAACTAACCTAACCATGGTCACTTTCTAACCCTTGCACAAGGTTAATTAGTCAAGTGGTTCATGGTGTAAGAGTTGGTTCCCTATGATCTTTCTTAATTTAGATATTTTGAGCAAGTTGATAATTCTTGGTCCTATCTTGAAAATTTCGGCCACATATACATATATGTGATGTTATATTGATTATTTTGTGTATTGGGTATAATCGTGGGTATTCGTTTAAGCGTAGTTAGGTTTTGGTGCTTCCGGGAATGCCGAAACGCGTTTTATCGCGAAACGTAAGCATTTTACGTAGCCAATAAAAATAAGATGAACAAAGTTATTAATTATCCTCATAATAATCATATAACACTTGCTTGATGTAAACATTTAATCGTTTAATGCCCGTTTACATTGAATGATCATTTTTAGTTTACGCGATTTAACTTAACGTTTACGGTTTAAGAGCAAACGCGTAAAACCCTAAAAATAAATTGTGAATTACATAATGTCATACAATGACCTAAAACACGAGGTGTTATAGTCTTCCCCCGTTAAATGAGCCTTGTCCTCAAGGCTTATCACACGGCACTTGACGACGGTGCAGTCTTGGTGAAGAGGTGTGGATATTTCTTCCTGAATTGATCTTCACGTTCCCATGTAAACTCAGGACCCCGCCTAGAGTTCCATCGAACCTTGACAATTGGGACACGGCTTCGCCTCAATTGCTTGACTTCGCGATCCATGACTTCCACAGGCTCTTCAACAAAATGAAGCTTGTCATCCACTTGGAGTCCTTCCAACGGAACGACTAATGGATCGTCAGAATAACATTTCTTCAAGTTGGATACATGAAACGTATTGTGGACCCTGCTCAGCTCTTGAGGAAGCTCAAGTTTGTAAGCAACGGCTCCAACCTTTTTCAATACCTTGAAAGGTCCGACATATCTGGGGTTTAACTTCCCCCGTTTGCCAAAACGTACGACCCCTTTCCAAGGCGAAACCTTTAGCATAACTTTATCTCCAACTTGAAACTCCATCGGTTTACGTATAACACCCCCATTTTCGGGACAACGCAGCGGAACATATACGGGTGTTATTTCATAGTACGATCACACATAATTCGTAAAG
>BQNB010116971.1:0-21259 GCA_026074375.1 Tanacetum coccineum
AATCATGCGAAATTAGAACCTTAATGTGGACCTTATTATCACCATATCGTCTCTTTAGGAAATGATTTCAAACTAATTATTGTTTAAACCGGGTGTCTTTATAAAAATAAGACCATAATTTATTTAAATAAGTGATCTCGTTTCACATTATATCATCTAAATAAAAATCCTTAGAGGATTTAGGAATAATGGGAGCGAAAAGTTAGTTTACACTTACACAATTAGCATTTATAAGTAGTGTTAGCATCTAATCTTATATTTAGCTATGATTTCGTTTTAAGATTGGTTTGGGGATTGTGAAAATCTTTTAAATAAATTTTATCTTAGTTTTTATCTATTATTAAATAAGTGGTTAAAACGGGAGCGTGTTCGAAACCAATGATTTTTGAACCTTCTTAATATACCTTTTCTGTTCTTGTTTGATGTGAGGGTTATAAAGGTAAGGGGGTTAAAACATTTTCTTTTCGGGGCGTGTGTTGATAAACATTGCGTGTGGACCAGCAATGGCTTAAGTGTGGGAGAATTTAATGTGTGCTAAAACACACATCATTTATACCTCGGAAAACACCAATAAATGGACTAATAGCACTAAAATATGCTCAATTATATTGCAAATATGTTTTTTGTGTTATTTTGTCTTGCAGGTACAAATGACTAAAAACGAAGCAAAAACGAAGACTTTCGGTTAAGAATTAAAGAAGTTGGCGCGTTTTTCGAGATCAAGACGAAGTCGGAATAATTTTCCGACCATGCCATTGGAAAGAGCACCAGATCACGAGTCCGACAGTGCATTCACTTCTTATTGGGCCGGCCCGACACCATTTATATGGGTCGGACCGACCCATACTTATTAATATGCAAATCCAAGCCCAACAGAAATATTGGCCCAGCAAACTTAACTTCTAATATTGGCCCAGCAATTATTGAATGAGAAAAAGCCCAAGTCCAATTGCCGGAAACGTACGCATCTATTAATAGGCAAAAGGGGATCTGGTGACATTTTTTTATCCGCACACACACATTAGTGTGTGTCATCACACACACATTCTCATATATCAGTTAAAATAGTAATTTATAATCTAAGTATTTTGACAATGATTACTGAATTGTAATTTTATAATGTTTTTCTTTTACAATTCGTGTATGGATCTTTAGTTTTAATCTACTGTTTATTTTTATTTGTTCAAAAGTCACAAATGCACTTTTATGTTTTATTTCCATTCGTTGGTAAATTCTCTTTTTCAAATATCCGTTTCATTAAACCTTCACACTCAACCTATAAAAAGATGCAAAAATGCATTTCTGACATGAACTAGCTAGTCATGTTAAGTTATCAATTCTGGTTAAAAATAACAAAAGAAACAAATCATTAACGAAAGTGTGATTATGTTATCTTAGTTTGATATATGTCTTGTGTCTCTTCTTTTAGTTTTGAACTTAATACGTTTATTACTGACATTGAATATGTTTTGTTCGATTAGTCAAATCTTGCATGCAGTCGGTTTCTTTTGGATATGTTTGTCTCATTTTGGCTTATTGTCTTTATTAGGGGTGGCAATTTGGGTCGGGTTCGGGTTAGTGGGTTCGGGTTGGCAGGTTGGCGGGTCAGAAAACCCCAACCCGAACCTGACCCATTTAAATAATCGGGTCAGCTATGTCAACCCTAACCTGTTTACACATAACCCGAACCTGACCCATTTAACCCGTATATATACTTGGGTTGGCGGTTTAAATAGGTTATACGGGTTGAATAGGTTAAACGGGTTCGGGTATACCCATTTAACCCGTTTTATATATAAAAGTTGGCACATTACACGGGTTAAACGGGTTTGCGGGTCGCCCGTTTAACCCATTTAACACATATAATAAATATAAATAATTTTTAATTAAAAAAAATCTTAAACAGGTTGGCGGGTCGACCCGCTTAATTTATTCCCAACCCGAACCTAACCTGTTTAATAAACGGGTCAGATGTGTCGACCCAAACCTGACCCGAAATCTATTCGACTCAACCCGAACCTGTTAATTTTCGTGTCGGTTTCAGGTCGGGTTTCGTGTCGGGTCAAAAATTGCCACCCCTATGTGATGGACAATATATCGAGAATGTGATAAGAACCTGAAAAGAGCAACGGAGACGGTGACAGTAAGTTTTGTATGTAAGAAAAACTTACCTCGAGACTCTTTTAATAAGCTAAAGAGTTGCGTTTAGTTAGTGATTGAATGAACAATGTTTTCAACAACCTATTATCTTTTTTTTGTCTTTTTGTTTAGAGTAAACATAGTTTTTAGGGTAAATTACACTGTTGGTCCCCAAAGTTCACCCCGTTTGCCCGGTTGGTTCCTAGATAACGGGGACTCTCATACGGGGTCCTTATTTGACACTGTAGTTACCCGTTTGGTCCCTGGCACTCCGTTATGGGTAACGACGGTTATCTCCGTCGTTATCCTTGCCACGTCGCCTTTTTCTTGAAGGGCAGTAGCGTCATTTCACTATTATTTCGTGTTGCGTCGTTGGTCCCTGACCTCTTTGTTAATACAGTAACATTCACTGTTCCTTTATTTTGTCTTTTTCCTATTGCGTGGTTGGTCTGTGTGAGGCCTTTCTTCCTCCCTCACTCCCGCCAAATTCCCATGGCATGGTGAGGGAAATTTTTCTCCGGCTAAATTAGTTTATTCCCGCCATTTATAATTAACCGATGATGGTTGTTAACCTTGAATTAATATGAATACAAAGTGTATTTTGTTTAGGGATTATCATGTTTGATAACAAGTATTAATCAAATTAACTTGAAAATTTAAACTGATTACAACAAATTACTTCATCATGTTGTCTGTAAGAGGCTTTGGACAGTCCCCAAATACCTTAGTGAACCATTCTAACAATAAATTCAAATAAACATTCTACAAGGAAGGATAATCAAACACTTGCATATGACGGAATGAATTCATAAACCTTATGATCAACTTGTTTAGGTCGCATATCATACATTGCAAAAGGCGGAATGAACCCATCATGGTAATCATCAGTAAGTTGATTAGATCCCATATCATACATTTCCCGCAGATTCTTTGATATTAGGTTGTATTCTACAACCTTTCCAGACAAGTTGATCACCAAAAAAGAATCATCTTCCCTTTCTCCCAAAACAATGCTCCAAACAGTGGACCGAATCGACCATCCTTCGGGAAGGGGAGTCATAAAGTCATCGGTATCAACATGGTACCTAACCGACCAAACAGAACTCCCTTTCATCATCTCGTAGATAGTAAACTCGCTAGAGCAAAAATCATCTCTACGAACAAGAAGCAAACACCCACGCGACTCATAGAATAATTTCCCTTTCAGATGCAATATGTGAGGTATTTGTATGGTTATTATCATTGGAAGTATATTGCCATAAGACTTGAAGAAGTTTCTTCCTTATCGCAAGCTTTGAGGGATTTGTATGATTGTTATAATTGGATATCAGGATTTTACTATATTTTGTGAACATGATATACATATTTATTCTTCAGATACATGCAAAGGGAGCCTCTGCATGACCGGTTTTAACTACACCCAGTATTTGATCATTTTTTGATATAGCATATATTTGAATGATGGTTTTACATTGGCTCGAAACCGAGACTAGGCAGCCTTATGGCATTTACATCTTTAAATATTGAAGAACCCTTACCACCAATTATAACTACCATACCAATCCCTCAACGGTGAATGACTTTCTCAAAGTCTATGGCTATATGATCCAATTCAAAACTCATTACAAATGTCACACTTGTTACATCTGAAGGAAAATTGTTTGAGAGGCGTTGGTCTTTTTTTCTATGTTTGTTTTAGAAGAATATTTTGCTCTAGTAATTTACTATCTACGAGAATTGACGATAGGTTTCTAGTATGGATGGTTAGTACCGTGTTCATACAGATTACTTTATGACTCCCCTTCCCGTAGGTTGGTCGATTCGGACCAATTTTTGAGGAGAAATGTTTTGGGAGAAAGGAAACAAGATTCTATTTTTGTATTAAGTTTGTCTTGAAAAGGTTGTATAATACAACCTAATATCAAAAGACTCCCATGATATAAATGAATTTGGATCTAATCAAGTTGATGATAACCAGATGTAAAATGATGATGATTGATGACACCCTTTAAGCAATTTCAGGCTGAACATAATGTTTATGAGTTCATACCGTCTTTTGCAAGTGTGTGATTAGCCGTATTTGTGTAATGTTTGTTTCAAATTGCTATTAGATTGAATATGTTAGGTCTTTTGGGTCTGTCCAAAGGTTGATTTAGTTTAGATAGCATTCTATGCTTTTGTTTGTTCAAGTAATATATTTATAACTTTTTGACATTTACAGTCAATCATCGTGGTACACAAGTCGAAATGGATTAGAATGTTTAACACAAAATGCTGCATGCCTACTTTTAACAATTCATTAAGTAGAAGCACCATAAGCAAATTGCACATATCAAAACAAGTTAAAGTAACCACAATATAGTTAAGAATACTTAAAATAAGTCAAAGTGTTAAATGTACCAAGACCAAAACAACAACGTGCATATTTTTTTACTAAACCAAAAGATGAACATACACCACCTTCACAAACACATGCACAAGCTTCACAAACCCAAACTGAAGTTCCTACAACATCTTCCTTTTACCTTTCATCCTTACATTTGAACTTCCTCTAACATTTTCTTTGGAACTTTTCATTCCAAATTCCTTATTCAGAATTTGTTGCCAAGTTGTAACAGCTGCCAAGGCCCAAAACAAAATTCGATCCACAGGAGTGGCCTTTTTTGTTTGAACTACAACATATGTATAGGTTGACCTTGTTCTAGGTGTTTGTGGTGTGCAAATTGTTTTGAACTTGATTTGGGTTTTTTTGGTTTTGTGATTGCTGCATTTCTAAAGATTGACCCTCGTCTACCTTTATAAACAGTCCTCACCTCATCTAAACTGAAATCATCATACCACTATGCAAACTCGGATGGAATAGTACTTTTTTTTTGCTTTTGCAGACCTTGACCCTTGTTTACCTTCAAAAGGTTTTTTTTTGTTTTTGGGTAAATCTAGAACCCTTGTACTACAGGAAGGTTTTTTTATTCCCAAGTACAATCAGAGCCCTACAATTATCCTCATAGCATGACTTTAATGGTATCATCAAAAGAATCACAGACGTAACTTGAAAGGGATATTAACATAGCTTTCATCAAAGATATCTTGAAAAAGGGTTATGATCAGAGCTTCATCAAGGTAGTTTGTCCCGGTAAATAATCATAAGCTAGTGTCTGATTCCCAATAATTACTACATCTGTAAATACGATATGATTGGTAGGTAAACTTAGTTTCAAATTTAGGTTACTTCCTAAGCTACATTAACCTTAAAGGGGTGTTTGGCTGAAATCAGCTTGTTTCCTAAACTTAGTTTCCAAATGTACATTTATTCACTTCAGCTTATTTCATAACTTAGTTTCCTAAAGGGATGTTTGGATCAAATCAATTATTTCCTAAACGGATGTTTGGCTTTAATCAATTGTTTTGTAAACTTAGTTTACTAAGGTATAAACTTTGGTTCCCTATTACTATATAGAGTAAATTAGCATCCCTAACAGTCTAATACGAATGAAATATGCTCAAAACAACATTTACCTCTTTCCATCACCATTTTCTCTTTTCCCTTGTTAATATGCATTATCTGTTTTTCCTTGTTAAGATGTTGTCCAACTTTCTCAATCCTCTTTTCAAGAAGGTCTTGAAATCAGTCATTTTGTGTTTAACCTTTCCTTTTGTCATCTACACATAAAGCAAACACTCAATACATAAGCCACAACTAAAATGATGGGTAAAAAAAACATAATACAGAACAAATGGTCAAACAGGGTCAATGAAATAACATCACAACCTGCAGTTTACTCATATCTTACACTTACATTTCAACCCGCTTCTGCTTTCTCCCACTCTCTTTTCAATAAATCATCGAGTATTTCATCATCTTAGCATCATGAACCTGCCCAGTTTACTCCCATGCATGTGTAAAACAAAATCGATCAAGTCATCCATTACTACAAACTTTTTCAACTCCCCATACTTCCAGGAATTTGTCATTGAAATGATTTGATCTAGGGATTGTATTGGTTTTGGAGTGATAACAAGTCATGGATAGTGATCATTAAAATGTAGTGTGTTTGGACAGTTTTCAAATGGAGATAAGAGTCAAGTTTTGTTGGGAAACACGGAGTCAACACTCGTTTAAAATGGGAAAAGACTTTCAATACCAAGGGACTATTTCATGCAATATTTTGTAAACAATAAAGACTAAGATGCAAATTAGTGTTTTGTACCCAGACTTAAATGAAGGTAATGAGCAGTGAGAGAGGCGCGGCGGGCGATTCATTTTCTACTTGCTATGATAACATCTCAGCTCCTATTCACCGACAATCGATAGTTTGATTAATTAATTTATAGGGTTAATGTACACTATTTTCTCTTACATATATATCAAACTAATTACCTTAATTTTTTAAGTCAAATGGCCATTTTCGAGGTTGTTGGATAAACTATGATATACCGGTTCAACCGAGAACATATGCGTATGCGGTTTTTGTTTTGTGGCAAAGATTGTCCGGAAGTAGGAAGTTTTGCTAAAATTTCTTCGCGATCGCTGTGATGACTGAGAGGATAACGCCAGGCGTCCGTGTGTTGATTCCCTGAATGTAGGTTTAGGGGCGAACTGGGTGGCTGTGATTCTTTGGATCCTTTGAAACAAACTCACCTAAGAAAACCGCTAAGCTTCCGCTTTGACATATGCGATTTAATGAATCTCTGGCTGGTATCCATGAGAAAACGTTTATGCTAAATGGATTTAAATATTATTTTTTCATAAGTAACGAGTAGTTAGTCCACTTTTTGTTTTGTTTATGGTTGAATTTAATGACTTTTAATATCTTATATCTGTATATCTTATCTTTTGAAGATGTAAAATCATTTTCAATCAAGTTTTTTTGATTTATGCATGATGTTGTTGTTTATGTCATTTCTCGTGTTAGTGATATACAGTAAATGATATAGATTTTAGGTAAGTTTGAGTCGTGGGAAAAAAAATGCCGGACTTGATGGATTATGGCGGGAGTGAGGGAGGAAGAAAGGCCTCACAGGGACCAACCGCGCAATAGGAAAAAGACAAAATAAAAGAACAGTGATGGTTACTGATTAGAACAAAGAGTTTAGGGACTAACACACGAACTCAACACGAAATAATAGTGAAATGACGCTACTGCCCTTCAAGAAAAAGGCGACGTGGCAAGGATAACGACGGAGATAACCGTCGTTACCCATAACGGAGTGCCATCACCAAAACATGTAACTGCCACAACAGTGTCAAAATAAGTGACCCCGTAATGGAAAGTCCCCGTTATCTAAGGACCAAACGAGCAAACGGGGTGGACTTTGGAGACCAACAGTGTAATTTACCCTTTTAAATCTTTTATAAAATAAAAGAATTACATCATTTTGGAGTTTTCTATCAGATTAATCTTCTATGAAAATAAATTGCGGACTAAACAGAATGCTTGAGTTTGCCAACGTAGGCAAAATCATGCGATCTGATTGGTCAATAAAAAGTCAAAATTGAATCAATTTGGTCAAAATTAAAAAAATATGGTGGAGAAATCTAATGAAGAAAAAAAACACATAAAAATATATGTGTCAAATTTGTGAAAACAAAAACTTGAAAAAAAAGGAGATAGTGTTTAATTTTAAATAAATTATATGGAGTTAAAAGTAATTTACAAATTTTATTATAACTTTAAAAAATAAACAAAAAACCCCTTTAAACTTTATACCTCTAGACTAAATTTTAAAATACAACAAATAGAAACATTTCATTACGTTCCAAACAAAAAATTTATTTAATTTTTTTACATTCTTACTTCCAATAAACATAAATCTACCTAAAGACCTAATGGTGGATTTTCTTCATTGGTCGGCCTGAAATCATGTTGTTACAACCGAAAGCAAATGGAAAGGTTCATCTTAGCCAACTTCGAGCTACCTAAAAGGGTAATTTCGCTGGGATTAGTTGGCTCACAATGTCGAGTCAAAAAACAGGTAAATCAAAAGAAAAAAAAATTAGTAATCATCTTCAAGTTCATATACTACGTAATATATAAAAGATTTAATGGATATATTATCTTCGATATTTCAATAACATAACTATCACTCATATATACGTATAGTAATATATACGTATTTATTCGTGGGTGAAATATTAAATTATAAACCCGGTCCGAGATACAACGCCTAATTCTGCCCCGATCAAACATTATTTTTTTTACATATCAGATCTCTCTCATCTCTCTCTTGCTGTACTGAATCCAAAAAACACAGAGATGATTGCAGGTTTTTGGTTTTATAATTTTTTATGTACTGTATATGTTGTTTATTGTTTGTGGGCTTTTAAAAGGGTGTTTGGAAGTTTAATATGATTTTTTGTAGCTTATTTCAGGTGGCTTCCAAGACACTTTTGGCGGCAACGATTACATGGCCCTTATTCCATCTTCATCTCTATATACAGATAATGAAGGACGGTACTTTCATCCGTGTGTTAAATTATTAATGTAGTTTTTAATTTATGTTGTGTGTTACAAGTTTTCCTTATGTTGTAAAGTGTTGTTTATGAGAATTATTGCTTAAATTGCCAAAAAGACACGAACTTGATTTGTTGTTAGGGGTTTTGGTTTATCAATATTTGGTAGTAAAATTTTAAAAGATATGAAGTTTGTTGATGGGTAGTTTTTTTAGCGTCTGGCTCACTTAATATATAAGTTAAGTTGTTGTATATCTCGAGTTGACGAAGCATCGATTGTTGTTATTCTGACTTGCTTAAAGATATGGATGCTTCACACTTTCGCTTACATGAACGCTTTCAAGTCAGTCATTCATATCATCTACTTTTAATCCTTTTTTTCTACGAAAGAATACTCAATTAAGTTGTTATTTTTTTATTGTATATGTGGGTTCAGTTGCTCATAAAGTTTTATATTTAAGCAAAAGCAATTAGTCATTGATAATTTGAAATATGCGATATAAAACTGCTTATTTGGATTGTTTGATGATGTTTTTGTGGTTTCTGTGTTCAGGTTGGTGAAGCGGTGGTTGTTATCGAGTGTGAAGATGCGCATAAGGAAGTATAACTGACCCTCCTTAAGAATTGAGAGTGAAAAAGTTATTAGGTCTATTACTTTTTGTAATGTATGCTTTATGTGTATTGGCATCGTGGAATCTTAATAAGGGGTAGCTTGATTTGTGGTGGCCTTATTGAAAATGTCACTATTTTTTAGCTCATGGGCTGATTACCTACATGAAACTGATAAAAAAAATTGTTGGTTTACGATTTCAGGTACTGGCTGGCTTGCAAGCTCAAGAGCCGAAAAAGCAGCTCAAGGACAGAGTAATGCAAGACACTAGGTATATTATATACTTTTAGCGGTTCTGATATGAAATATTAGTTTCGTTTGTTTTTTGTGTATAGAGTTGGTCACACCCTTTAAAGTCATAGAGCTAATTGAACCAAACTAATGTAGCATACATGTATTTTCGTTCCACATGCTGATCGACAAACATGTTAATCGATCGAAAGCCAGCAAAAATAGTTTTCTGATGATTCTATATTTTCTACTTAATATTATTGTTGGGAAAGGTTTCGTCCTGTGGTGAGTGAATTTTGTATGCCCACCAACGCACCAACTCTTATCTTTAGTTTTTCGCCATGTTCATTACCCTTTTAAGTTTGCTAACTTGGTGTTCGACGAGCAGCACTAAAAGTTAAACATTTACCTTGATAGATTGCACAGCGCGTACATAGTCTTTCAATGGTTCTTCAAAATTCATTAAAAGATGGTGGGCTTTAAGAATAGAGAACATAAAAAGATAGTGAGATACGACATCAGTATTCAAAGATATATGTATATTTGTTTACTGCTTGCTTATGGTTTTCATAAAATTGAAATAATGTAATAATCTAGTAAAAGAAATGTCGACATAAAAAACATAATAGTGCATAAATAGAAACTGACTTCTCTTTGGAGCTTCATTGATAGCATCTCTGATTTTGCGCCAAGTTCAGAGAATGCGTTCTGAGAAGTCTATTGATAGTTGGAGTTAATCTCATTGATGCAATATATTGAATTCATTTTGTGAGTGTTCAATTTAGTTGAGCGTTTACGGGTTGTTTCCAAGTTCTTGAGTTTATCCATGTGTGTGTGTGCTGGAATGAGTCGTCTTAATGCATGCTGTTGAATTTTGCGAATTATTCTCGATTATTATGATTCATAAACCAATATATAATAAAACAATAATGTCAAATATGGTACCTTAGCAGGATCTGCAACAAATATTCTGGAGATCAAGTGGCGACACTTGGGGGATATATGAACATAGGATGGAATTGAGTACTGGACATTCAGAATTCGCTGCATAAAGTCAGACAGAGATACCCGTTAAGTCAACTATAGCCGAGGAGATTAATTGTCAGCAAACAGATACATATTAGTGAGACTTGGTAGGCTACCTGTATCTGAAGTAATATGATCTTGATCGTTTTTATTTTTTTTGTTATCTGAAGTTCACTTCTGACATATTAAGGTCATTTGCTTCGTTTAGGACTTTAGATATGACTGTTATTTCGTCCTTGACATCATGAGATGAGGAATAATAAGATTTTAGGAATACCACAAATATAGTTCAATTCATAGTTATGTTTTTTATCTTAACCACGACACTTCTTTGATTATCGTCCGAGATGCTTCTGTTTATCAAATAAAATCCAGACTTCTCCACGAATGGCGAGTACGACCCCCTACTGCACCCCGTATGATCTAAAGACAACCACTTAAATATAAGCTCAATTACACTACTCTCTCCAAAAACTAAAAAATCAAAAACATCTTCACTCTCTCTAGACATATGCTTTCACACACACTCTACAAAATCTCTCGATGCCGGTACAACACCACTAATCAAGATTCGAAAAATAAATGCACCAGAAAAAGAACAACGGTTTACCAACGAAACTATCAACTCAAAACATGTCGAATTTATAAACCCAAACAAAACATCAAATGATTTAACACCGGTGTCATCAAGATCCGGTTTTAACAATACCACTATCAAATTTGGTTCATATCCTACTTCTTCGCCAACCAACATTTCCTTTTGTTAATCTTTTTTGCTACCACTAAATATCTCGAATGACTCGGTGCTTGTACTAAGCCATCCTAAATCCTAATTAGATATTTTAGCAAACACTTAAAGTACGCTTTAGAATCGTATTAAGCTATCCTAATAAGATATTTTCACGATCACTTTCAAGATATTTTGAAGAAACATCTCTATTGATAATAAAGCATAGGATATGTGCGAATGACAATTGGCTACAACCCATGTCCATTAGCAACACATCACTTTTCCTTCTCTGCTCGCTTATAACCATTTTTTCATGTTATGCTTTTTATCTTAACCACAACACTTCTTTGATTATCGTCCGAGATGCTTCTGTTTATCAAATAAAATCCAGACTTCTCCACGAATGACGAGAACGACACCTACTGCACACCGTATGATCTAAAGACAACCACTTAAACATCATCAATACACCTAAACACAATCGATTGAAACCACCAAATAACCAAACCAGTTAGATTCACATATTGAGATGATGGCTGTGTCGGATATTTCGGTTTGTGGTGGTGTTGATGGCCGTGAGTCTAAATAATAGTGGATATGAAATACTTTGCATTATTATTGTCTAAAGTTATTTTAATTTTATTTATTATTTATTTGTACACTTATTGTTAGAAAAACGTTTAACCGGATAACATTTGCTCACTGCAAAATATAGTCACAAGGTACCTCCCGTCGCATTGCGCGGGTACCCTCCTAGTATATATAATGTATCCAAGGCATAAGGCATCATCATTCAATATAAACATCAAAGTTAACAGGCTTTCTAGCGAAAATTATGAGGCGATTATTGTGTACTTTGATAGCATCTTCAAAGGCATGCAGCAAACAATTGCAACCTCTCCATATTGTCGAACGATCACTTCCTACATCGTCTCTCGTCACAACCAAGCGTCCATATGCAAGTCGGCGGCTCTTTTCAGCTAACCCAAGTGTGATAATTCAAGAGCTTTCTATCGAGTGAGTAACTATTTTTGTGTTTTTTGTCGTTGTTCTAATAAGAAGTTGATTTATTAGTCATAAAAAATCGTCTACATTATGCAGAAATGAAATTGAGCATAAGAGCACAGGTGGAATTCGTGTTATGTCGATACAAAATGTGAAGCCTGATAGGCCAACGCCTGATGCCCTCCGATCATACAAGCTTTCCGCATTTGATCA
The DNA here is from genome assembly GCA_026074375.1 of Tanacetum coccineum. Lineage (NCBI taxonomy): Eukaryota > Viridiplantae > Streptophyta > Magnoliopsida > Asterales > Asteraceae > Tanacetum > Tanacetum coccineum. Next base: position 12,406 of record BQNB010116971.1, read on the forward strand.
AATCATGACTCCTTGTTATGTTCCGTTTATTTTTTTCTATCCAAACAATAGCAATGGCAACACCAACATCAATAATGACATTTTCTTGAAACGGTATCCAAACTTTTAAAGGCAATCGCAAGTGACTCTTAAGACGCTTACTAGTGTTTGTACCCATTGCAGGAATATGACAAAAGATATACATATAGATTGTAATGACAAGGTGTTATATAGTCATGTAGACACAAGTGATTGTGACCCTTTCAAGTTTTCTTTCAAAAAAACCAGATTACAAGTTAAATATCCCCATCACAACGCTCCGGTCCACCAAAGACAGGGCAAATGTAGCCAACACTATGGACAATCTTGTTTATGAATCCAAAGTAAACTTCTTTAGTTGTGGTGGTGTCGCTATTAGCATGTCCAATTCGCATAAGCTCGTCGATGGTGGCACTTACATGACGTTTTTAAATTCATGGGCGTCTGCAGCTAAAGGCGATAAAAGCTAACATATATATATACCTATCTAATTTTGAGCATTTCTGTCGTCATCTTTTTCTATCCCCACATACTAAAAACAAATTCTTATCCCTAACTTACTTTCCCACATATCATTCTTGACTGGTTAAAAGCCCCATGGTTAATGCGAGACAAAGGGAAATGTATGACAAAAAAGTTTCCCAGGTTCCGCGCGTTATGAGCCATCAAACACGTTAGCAAATCACTGAAAAGGCCAAAGCAAATAATCTGTATTCCACCATTCTCCGCGTTGACAGTAACCCTCACTGATTTGGAAGTGTGCGAGAAAAAAAAAGAAAAAAAAGGAAAACCAGAGTACGATCCCTAAGCCATACGCAGAAACTTTTGTGAGCATGTTGAATATACGAGTGGTAGATATCAACACCCTTGCCCACGAAATGCAACCGGAACATCATTCTGGAATGGTGGGCTAGGATGTGAACCTAACCACAAAAACCCTTGATCATAGGGATACGCATAGCGGGGCGCTTATCAACCTGGTGAAGCAAGAATCAACTCTAAATTTGTTGAGCAATTTAAAGGTGAACACGGGGCTGACAAGGTTATTGATGAAGTACGCTGGTTAGGAGCTCAAATGGCGAGCTATGATGCTGATTACTACTCAATGAGTAGTATGTGTAATTCTGGAATGTATGAAGCTGATTTTGGATGGGGAACTCCCGTGTGGACTTGTTTTGGGTATTTGAACAATGATGTCCCTCTTTATGCCAACGGAATAATGTTGATGGATACAAGTACGGGTGATGGGATTGAAGCATGGGTAACGTTGAGCCAAGACGAAATGGCCATACTTGAGGGTGATCCTGACCTACTGTTATACGCTTCTGTTGAACCTAGTCCTCTCCAAGTTTGAGTAATTTCACTTGCTTTTATATATGGCTTTCATTCTTGTTTGGTATGAAGTTTGCTCCAATAAGGAGTCTGTTCTCTACTTCTCTTGATTACGTAATGAACAGTAAATTGTTACCGTAAGCTGCCACTTCACATAGGCTGATATGTAGTATCCCGATTTATATTAGTAAAACAATGCGTATAAATCTTAAAAAGACAATGATTTTCCATTAACTACCTATGTCTATTAGTGTACATTGTTTATCTATAAAATCTAAGTTTCACATCTATGCTACTGATTTGGAAGAAGCCTAATCCGTTTTACTATATTGGTTATGTTTACTTTTTAATAAACGAGTGATAGGGCTGGCGCGCGTTTTATAATGCACATATTTGTTTTGAAAAACTTTTTTCATTAACATCATTTTCGCTGATCATCTTATATTTCGTACTTAAACTTATAAAAAAGAATAACGTAAGTTGTTCGTATACATACATCCTCATGTATTTATTCACATACACAATAACTCGTGCTTTTATTTGATATTTATAAGAGGAATGTTATAACCACACAATTTTTACAAATAAATTCTCACACAATATGTTACAAGATGTGATGGACCAATATAATTTTACTATATTTGCTCTTTCTTGTTTTCAATACAAATAATTGATTGACAAATCTATGTGTGGATTTCTTTTTGTAAATATTATGTGGATTTAACATTCCTCTATTTATAATCCCGTGCATATATGTGTTGTTGTACAGTAATTCCAAAACAACATATATGTTATATTCTTAAAATATAATTCCTAGAAGGTATAAAGTTCGAGGGTATTTGTTTATATTTTAAAATTATAAAAAAACATAAAAACGTATAAGTTTACATTTAACTCCATATAATTTATTTAAAACGTAAATACTACAGTTTTATTAATTACGTTTTTTGTAACTTTTTATTTTCATAAATATAACATCTGTATTTTTATGTGTTTTTTTTCTCCGCCAAATTTATCAAAGTTAGAACCATTTATTATATCTTTCCAAATCCACTATCAATGTAGCCAAAAATATTGGTTGTTCACGGGTGATTCGGTTCGGTTTGGGATGGAGATTTTTACTATCCATGGCGGTGCAGGGTATTTCATTTACTATCCTAAACCGAACCGTACTATTGCGGGAATCCGACATTGCGGTACCGCAAAGAGCGATTACCCGGTTTCGGAAGTCATGGTTAACCATTTAAAAAAAATAATCGAATCGATTCGGACGAATAAAAACATAAATTAAAACGTAACATAATCACGTATAAAATTAAAATAACGTAGAAAGAGAGTATATCATATTAACGTATTTCGTAGCAAAAAAAAACATTCAAATTATAAATATGCAACAAAATAACTAATAACTATTTATTCGACGTTCAATAATAAGTTTAGCGAATCATTTTTAATCATGATGTAATCCATAGACGTTAGTAAATGATCACGTTAAGTAAGTAAATGTGTGATATACGTTAAAAATAGTGCAATAATATAGTTAATACTTGTAAACCCTACATTTATATTATACACGGTTCGGCTCGGGTAACCGTGGATAACTAAAAATAAAAACCGAAACCGAACGTTATAAGCTGAGTTTTTCGGTTTCGTTTATCTTCGATACGTTTTTTTCGGTTTCGATTGAGCGGAATCGGCTCGGTTCTTCGGTTTTCTCAGAATTTTTAAAGCAACCCCGAATCCAAGTAAGAAAGCTCGATTTTGCCACGTGTCAAACAAAAACAACCTGATTGATCCAAATTTTTTTCTTAATAATATTGTTTTTACAAAATACTTCTGAAATAATGTAATTCTTTTATTATAGGGAGATTTACATCTATATCCTTACAAAATTCAAAATTACGCCAGTATCTTTATAAATTCTATAATTACTTCAATATCCTTCTGAAACTTTATAATACACATATGTTAATACAAATAATGTCTAAAAATGTTATTTATATTTTTCGACCTCTCATTGTTTTGATAATAATAAAATGTAAAAAAAAATGTAAAAACGTTTACGATAAAAATAAACGTTCACAAATTATTAAGTGTGAAATTTTATTTCTAAGATTAGTGATCACTTAAGGTATGGATAAACAAAATCATTAAGCATGATTAGTGATCAAGAAAATATTTTTCTCTTAAACCTCACTTTTAATTCTACAAAAGTATTTTCTCAAAAATACATTTACAAAATATTTTCTAATTAAAAGAAAAGTTTTATTAAAATCTTAAAATTTAAAATTCAAATCCCCCCCCCCCAAACGGAAGGTTCCATAGCTGATACAACATTCCCCACAAAAAGACAAAAATAGGAGCGTAGTCTACTAGGCGGCCCCCTTATAGGCCTGGCGGCCCCTAAATATATCTGGGACCGCCAGGACCGCCCCCAGTGACCATTGGATTCTCTTGGCTATAAATACTGCTCTATTGCTGGCAGAAAATCAGGCCTCTTTGCACGAATTTTCTCATACTTCTTTCTCTCTCTAAAAACCTTCTTTCTCTCACTAAATATCTTGATCACTAATATCTCTTGATCTTGTTTCAAGTGATCTAATTGTATCTTCCTCATCTCATCTTTATCAAGTGCAAGAGAAGAACACTCATATTCGCCAAGAAACAAAGTGTTGATTAGTGATCTCTCCTCTCTTCTTCTAAGTTCCAAATCTTTATTGTATTTAGCTTGTGTATTTGTGTGATTCGGATATTGTGTAGATCCGATAGTGTAGATCTTGTGAGTGTGTATATCTTGTGAAGTGGTAGATTGGTTCTAGCTAAGATTAGGACTCGACATTTAGCTTAGTGTCGGAAAATAACGTAAGCGACGTGTAAACGGTTTTCTCCGCCTAAAGGGAGCTTGTTGACATAGTGAAATCTCGAGTAGGATACTCGGGGAGTGGAGTAGGGCGAAGAGGAGCTTCGTAGCCGAACCACTATAAAATCTTGGCGTCTTGGTTTGATTGTTCCTTTCCTTATCTCTTTACATATTATTGTCATTGTTATTTAGGCTTAGTTTAGATAGTTATTGTTTGTTCATATTGTTGGTTGATTAAACATACGACTCGAATCTAAACATTTTTGAAAGCAAACTTTTAAAACGAAAACGAACCTGTAAACTATTCAACCCCTCCCCTTCTAGTTTCCACAATTGGTATCAGGAGCCAAGGTCACTCAAGATTTTTAAAATATACTGTATTTTAAAGCTTGGATCGATCTATGGATTCTGACAAATATCTAGAAGGGCAATCCATGCAAAGACCACCACTTTTTGAAAGTGATAGTTTTATTTATTGGAAAAATAGATTCGAGACATATGTTAAATCAAAAGATCTAGATCTTTGGCATGTTATTACTAACGGTGATTTTCAACCCATTATTCAAAATCCGGAAACCAAACTTGATGAGGTTGTCCCTTTTGAAAAACAAACCGATGATCTTAAAAGAAGGCTTGCGAAAAATAATGAAGCCAAAATGGTTATTTACAATGCTTTGCCAAGAAAAGAATATGAAAGAATTTTTATGTGTAATACGGCAAAAGATATTTGGAAAACTTTGTTAATCACCCATCAAGGTAATAATCAAGTCAAAGATAATAAGATCGACCTTTTGGTTCAACAATATGAACAATTCGTCATTTCCAAAGACGAATCTATAGATAGTGCTTTTGCTAGATTTAATACTATTATTACTAGTCTTAAAGCTCTTGATGAAGGTTATTCTAGTAAGAACTACGTAAGGAAGTTTCTTAGGGCTCTACATCCAAAATGGAGAGCAAAGGTCACGACGATTGAGGAATCGAAAGACTTGACATCACTATCTCTTGATGAGCTCATTGGAAACCTCAAAGTATCTGAAATAGTCAAAGCTAAAGGAGAAAGGAGATCTCTAGCGTTAAAGGCTAAAAAGGAATCTAGTGATGAAGAGTGTTTGACTTTCGGAAGTGAAGATGAAGAGCACGTCATGTCGGTAAGAGACTTCAAGAAGTTCTTTAAAATAAGAGGAAGATTTGTTAGACAACCAAGGAACGATAAAAAGACCTTTCAAAGAAGTCGAGGCGACAAAAACGGAAAAAGTGAAAGGAAGTGCTTTAGATGCGGAGATCCAAATCATCTTATTGGAGAATGTCCAAAGCCACCGAGAGACAAGAACCAAAGAGCATTCGTTGGAGGTTCTTGAAGTGATAGCGGTGAAGAAGATGCTGAAAAGATCCAAGACGAAGCATGTCTAGTAGCTCAAGCACTAAATGAGGTATGTTTCGAATCCTTTTACTTTTGTGATGAAAACTCATTAATAGATGATTTAGCTTTAGATAATGAATATGATAAACTATTCAATTTGAGTATAAAAATAATCACTAAAAACAAAATGATTAAAAACAACCTAGAAATAGTTTATAAAAGGAAAACGATCTTAGAGAATTAAAAGATAAATTGTCCACACTCGAGAAAAACAAGGGAGTTGATCTCGATTGTGCAAAGTGTCATGCACTTAAAATTGAGAATGAAAAACTCAAAGAAGAATCTACTAGATTAAACAAATTTGAAAAGAGTACACATTGCTTAAATGAAATGTTAAGTAATCAAAAACCCTCCGGTGATAAATTAGGTTTAGGGTTTAATTCATTTGAAGCATCATCTAGTGGAACTAAGGAAATAAAATTTGTGAAAGCTCAGAAAAAGGCGTCTTCTGATGGAGGTCCCATAAATATGGGTGGCCCCTTAATGTTCAGGCGGCCCCCAAAGTAAATATGGGACCAACACCAGCAACGCCTGGATCTGAGAAAATTGTGTCTTTTCAAAAATCCATTTTGGGTCCTAGACCAAAACACATAATTGTAAACAAAGCCAAAGTTCCCGTTGCTAGTGACAATGAAGTTAAACAATTCTATAAGCCATTGTCAAAACCCGGAGTTGGATTTTCAAAACCAAACTTTAGATCAAAAACCCCACCTCCTAGAAAAGTCAATAATAATTATCCTCGTTCTAAAACACCGCAACCAAGAAGACATGTTGGTCGACAAAACCAACCTCATGGCTTTCCCGTAACTTGGAACAACTTTCCACGTCAAAGTTACATGCCATGGGAAATGTGTCTCCCATTCTCACATCCCAACCAATTGCATCAAATGCAAGGGATGTTTGGCACTAACAACTTTGGACCCATGAGATATTGGGGACCAAATGTTTGAGTTATTATCTTATATAATAGATATACCTTGGCGTCGACTTGGAGCCCGACGAATGGATCAAGGATAGCGGATGCTCTAAACATATGACGGGCAACCGAAAGCTCTTCTCCTCTTACAAGGCATACAATGGAGGTAATGTCATTTTTGGTAGTAATCTTCGTGGTAACATCATTGGCAAAGGTACGATTTCTAATGACTCTCTCAAAATAAATAATGTAGAACATGTTGATAACTTAAGATTTAACTTGTTAAGTATAGGACAAATATGTGACAATAAGTGTAAAGTAACTTTCTCTGAACATGATAGTGAAATCACTAAGGACGGTAAAATCATAGGTAGAGGTATTAGGAAGAAAGGCTTATATGTGATGAAATTAGGAAATAAGCCAAATGATCAAATTTGTCTAGCAACGATTGATGAAAATTCCACTTTGTGGCACAGGAGATTAGGACACGCAAATATGCGTCTCATTCAATCGTAGGCTTCTAGGGAATTAGTTAGAAACCTACCTAAGCTTAAGTTTGATCAACATTTTTGTGAAGCTTGCAAAATGGAAAAACAAGCTCACGCTAGTCACAAAGCTAAGAATATAGTTTCAATGACTAGATGATTAGAACTTCTCGATATGGATCTCTTCGGTCCATCCGCCGTACGGAGTTACGAAAGAAACCGCTATACCTTAGTCATAGTAGATGACTACTCCAGGTATACTTGGACTAGATTTCTTAAGGATAAAACCGAAGCTTTCGATCAATTCAAAATATTCAGTAGGAAAATTCAAAACCAATTAGGTTGTTCAATAGTGTCAATAAGAACCGACCACGGTAGAGAGTTTGATAATGAGGTGCAATTTGGAGAGTTTTGTAATGCCAACTGTATTACACATAACTTCTCGGCTCCACGCACTCTGCAATCAAATGGCGTGGCTGAAAGGAAAAATATGACACTTTAAGAAATGAGTAAGACTATGTTGAATGAGCAATCGTTACCACAAAAGTTTTTGTGTAACGCCATAGATACTTCAACATACATTCTCAACCGAATTCTCATTAGAGTCATTCTAGGAAAAAAAACCTTACGAACTTTTAAGAGGTAGGAAACCTACGTTAGATTATTTTATAGTGTTTGGAAGCAAGTGCTTCATTTTGAACACCAAAGACTACCTTACCAAGTTTGACCCAAAGTCATACGAAGGTTTCTTTTTAGGTTATTCTCAAAATAGTAAAGCCTACACCATCCTAAACAAACACACTAGGAAAGTCGAAGAATCACTTAACATGACATTCGATGAAACTCCTTCACCCTCTAAGACATCACCCTTGGTGGATGATGACTTAGATGAAGAAGAAGCAATTAAGGTCACCGAAAAGAAAAACCTAGAAAACGACATCATGGATGAAACTTTAGAGATTGATGAAATAGTCAACATTAAGGAATCTAGGAACCATCCATTGGAAAATGTCATAGGAAACCTTAACCAAAGAACCCTTAGATCATAAGCCCAAAATCAAAGTAAACTCTTTTGTTTTATATCAACTATAAAACCTAAGAATGTAAATGAAGCGTTAGGAGATAAAAGTTGGATAGTCGTCATGCAAGAAGAATTAAATCAATTCGTTGCTAATGACGTTTGGGAGTTAGTTCCTCAACCTAGGAATATGACAATCACTGGAACTACGTGGGTATTTAGAAATAAGTTAGATGAGAACGATATTGTTTCTCCAAATAAGGCTAGGTTAGTTGCTCAAGGCTACAACCAACAAGAGGGCATTGATTATAATGAAACTTATGCCCCGGTTGTTAGACTTGAGTCCATTAGAATATTATTATCTTATGCTTGTGCCTTAGATTTTAAACTATTCCAAATGGATGTAAAAAGTGCATTCCTGAACGGTTTTATCAATGAGGAGGTATACGTGGCACAACCTCCAGGATTCATTGATTTTGAAAAACCAGATCATGTTTATAAATTAAAGAAAGCTTTATATGGTCTTAAACAAGCACCCAAAGCTTGGTATGATAGATTAAAAGCTTTCCTTATTAAACATGAATATAAAATGGGAATGGTAGATAACACTTTTTTTTACTAAGAAGAAAAGTTCAAATCTCACTATTGTTCAAATATATTAAGAAGAAATACTTGTCAAGACATGTGTGATGAATTTGCCAAAATCCTGCATGACGAGTTCGAGATGATCATGATGGGTGAACTTAACTTCTTCCTTGGATTAAAAATTAAACAAATGGAAGATGGTATATTCTTTAATCAA
>BQNB010116972.1:0-21259 GCA_026074375.1 Tanacetum coccineum
ATTTTTTTATTGAATTAGTCGGTGCTATTGTATTTTTTCCCCCTATTTTGTGCCAACCAATTTTTTTTTTTAATTTATTTATTTAATTCCTACTAAAAAAAATTGAGCCGGCCCAAAGTGAGAGTCCAACCGGCCAGATTTTGGCCCACTTTTTTAGTACTGTAGCATGAATAGTGCACAGTGCACTAAATAACAAAGAAGTGTCATGCTCTTTAGTATATAACAAGCTAAAGTACCCGCGCGTTGCTGCGGGACGGGTTATTTTTTATTGGTGTGCTCAAGCATAAGAATTCACGTGTTGCGGCGGGCTAATTTTTTCCCGAATAATAATTTTTTTTTTATCTTTCCACGGGTGTTTTTTAATTTGAATTAATGGGTAGATATGTATTGGATACTTAATAAGTAAAGTTTATTACGTAAAAAAGTCGTAAATAGTTAAAAGGTAAGAGTACGTCGCATATTTTTTTTTCCCTATTTTGGGCCGACATGAGTTTTTTTTTCCATAAAGTAAAAGCTCTTTTTTTTTGTAGATATGTATTGCATATTTAATAAATAAAGTTTATTACGTAAAAAAATCGTAAATGTCGTAAATAGTCTTAAGGTGAGAGTACGTCCCGTTATTTTTTCCTTCCTATTTTGGGTCGACAGAGTTTTTTTTTCATTTTTTCATAAAGTAAAAGTTTCTTTTTTTTTTGGTCTGGCCGATGAAAAGCCGTAAATAGTTAAAAAGTGAGGGTACGTTCCGCAATTTTTTTCTATTTTAGGCAAACAGCGGGTTTTTTTCCCATATAGCAAAAGATTTTTTTTTAAATGGGCCGAACACTGTAGCGCGGGGGAAAAAACTAAATGGGCCAGCCCAAAATAGGAGCCCAATGGGCCGAACATTGTAGCGCATTGTAGCAAGCTACAGTGCAACGCCGTCGTTTTACTTTTACTTTGATAATATGTATAATTATAATACTACACATTTGTCAAGTTATACGACGTCGTTTTCGATGTGCTACAATGCTTACAATGAACATTGTTATAGTCCGGCCCACTGGGCTCTCATTTTGGGCCAGCCCATTTGGTTTTTTTTAAAATTTAGAAAATAAATATTAATACATAAATAAAAGAGTAATCTTTACCAAATGACTTGTGTTTCAATTGTATCATTTGTTATGAGAAGATTCTCAACCACATAATCGCATGTTCAAATCTTGCTTAGTATATGTCAGGGTTCTAAAAGGCGCCGTTAAGGCTTCGCAAAAGAACAAGGTGTGACCTCTACGCTACGTAATAGATTAAGGCTTAGACTTAAGGCGTTATGTGAGATGAGAATTGAAAAAACGTGATAGAGCGCGATAAGACATGATGCGTGAAGGCTTTTGTGAATTTGATATCGATAAAAATCGTTTCTTCTATAGAAATGAAAAAGATTACATACAAAGATATTTTCCTGACTTTATTCCTTATGTATGACACTTTTTGTAAACTCGGTATATTTGAAATATGATATAAATTTATAAATATTTTCATATTTTGTGTCGCTTTAAGTCACGCCTTAACAGATGAATTGTGTGATCCCTATCATAACAGATCATTGACTTTTTATATTCACCTATGGTTCGATCCTAATCCTTCTCCGATACGTAATAACGTTCGATCCCTGTGATTGTATCGATGAATTGTATCCTTTAATTGGTTTTATGATTGGTTCGACGTAGTTGCTAAATCTAGGGTTTTGATCTTGATCAATTCTCTTGATTGGAGTGATATTCACCTCTCATTGATCGATTGTGGATTCATATTTTTCTGATCTCCTTGGATTTATCATTATCATGTGTGACGAGTTTCATTAGGGTTTGATTTTTTAATTATTTTTTTAAGGTTTTGTCGTCTGCTGTTTCTTTTTAAGGTTTGGTTGTTCCTCTTTTTGTCACCATGCCTGCTCAACGTTCTAATGAAGACCAAGCTGTTCGTATTTCTAAATCTATTTTTGTAACCAATTTTCCTGATAATCTTGGGTCGAAGGAATTGTGGAAGGTTTGCGAGGGGTATGGGAAGGTGATAGACGTTTTTATTCCTAATCGTAGATCCAAAGCAGGTAAACGTTTTGCTTTTGTCAGGTTTATTCGTGTTAACGATTTAGATCGTTTGGTTGGCAATCTTTGTACGATTTGGATTGGTCGTTTCCATCTCCATGCCAATGTTGCCCGTTTTGAACGTGCAAACAAAACTATAAAACCATCGGGGCCTTCTCAATCCATATGCGCATTGGTAATTTGGGTCCTTTTGTTTCTGCTACTAGAGGGGGACCTTTCACCATTATTGCTTATGTTGCTCCAGATATCTCCTCACCCGGCAGTTGGTCTTTGGATGATTCTGTGTTGTTGAACGTGACTCTAGTCTTGTCATGGGGCGTGTGAAAAGATATTAATCAATTTCCTAACCTACAGATTCTATTAGCTAAGGAAGGTTTTGAGCATGTGAAGCTGTCGTATTTAGGTGGGTTATGGGTGTTGATAGAATTGGATAACGAGGGTTCTAAGCAAAAGTTTTTGGATCATGTAGGCGTTAACTCTTGGTTTCTTTACGTTCTAATGCCTATAATGATTTTGTTAGTGATGAAAGTGTTGTTTGGGTGGACATTGAATGGTATTCCCCACTTTCAGTATTGTTCTTCGAGATACGTTTGCCAAGATTGGTAACAAATAGGGCGAGACTTTGGATATCGAGGATAATTTTGGCTCCTTTTTTGCTCGTAAGCGGTTGTGCATCTTACGAATTACCATAATCTATATTGGAGAAATTCAAGGTGATTTTTAAAGGTAAGGTGTTTGAGGCTCGGGCGAAGGAACTTTTTACTTGGAATCCGAGTTTTCTTAAACCTACGGAGTCTGTTTATACCTCAGATGACGAATCAAAGCATGGCACTAGAATTCTTAATGATGGGGCGCAGAATAGTGATGTCGAGTACAGATGGATGAATGTAATGTGGATGGTGTTTGAGACAGTTTCAGTGAGATTGTGGATGAATGTAATGTTGATGTCATGGTAGGGAGCCGGACAAACAAAATAGTGGGATCGTTTGGTTTTTATGTTTTATTGAATAACTTCCGCTAAGGCGTTCGTGATGCGGTACCTCTTTATCGGCATCCTCTGGTTTTACTAAAACCTTCTATGAGCACGTAATGTTGGTGTGATTTGTAAAGTTGGTCCTATAATGAGAAGACATGGTGAAATATGCCTAGGGTGGGTTGCTAAGGTTGGACCATTCACAGGAGGTCCATGATTCCTCTAATGGAGAATCGGTTTCTTCCTTTTCACATAAAGTTCATAACGGTGGTTCTATTCTTGACATTTTGGATGACATGGTTCGGGTTGGACATTCTATGGGTTATAAATTTGGATGGGGGTTTGAAAGATTTGGAAGGCGTTTATTGGCTTCACAAGGAGATGGAAAGATGTTCTTAAATGAATATTCGTTCTATCACTATCAAGGTCTTGGGCAACAAGACAAAAAAGAGTGTGTTAAGGAGTTAAATTATAAGCATAGGATCAATTTTTTAGCGTGGCAAGGAAGACAAAAGAGGGATTGTATTTCTCATATGGACTTAAAGTCCCTATGGGAATATTCGACTTTGATTTTGTTTCCAGTGAACATTAGGGGAATTTGGTGGTATTCTTTGTATTTTGGGAGGCTTCTATCTTCAAGACATTTTGGCGCTACTATTCTGTTTAATTTTTATAGCTATTACGCACATGGTTACTCGTAATGACAAGATTCTTTGGTGGAGTTACGCTCCTCAACAAGCCTGGTAGCAAATGGGCTCTTGGGATTTATTTTATTAATCTTGTTCGGAGATGAACGGCGAAGCTATTATATTGGGTGACTTTTTATGACGTTCGGTTATGGATGTGAAAGACTAGGTTAGTCTTTCAATGCTTCTGGGCCACGTGTTGTGATCGGTGGATTGTGTCTTCTGTTCTTGTGGATGTCAAGCTTGAAGGGTACTCGTCTTACTTAGGTAGCACTACCCTCAGCCTCAAAAAATGAGTAAATTAGATCGCTTTCTTGTTACGGAAGGTATTATCTCGCTTTATCCCGCCTATTCAGCTTTGGTGTCTTGCCGTCACTTGTCCGATCATCGTCCTATTCTTTAAGGGAAGTTCTTCTGATTTGGGTCCGATCCGTTTCGGTTCTATCAAATCTTGGTTAAGGATGGAGGGTTTTGATTCGTTGGTGGGGAGCATGCGTGGTTGGGTCTTTTTTGCATTCTGATTCCATTGCATATCGTTAGGTTCAAGAAGGTAAATTGCAAGGAACCATAAGTCTATTATTCGTTTATGGGTTAAAGATAATAAGTTTTCATCTTCCTAACGCAACGAATTCTCTACAGAATGATTTGAATCCTCTATTGATAAAGACTTGGAAAGGGATACGATTAGGTTGACTATCCTCTCAATCGGGTTGGATTAACGACGGCTTGCAAGATATTAAACTTTAGGAGGTTAATGGATCTGGTTCAAAATCTAAAATCAAATGGGCTATCGATGGAGATGAGAATTTAAATTTTTATGGTATTATTAATAAGAAAAAGGTTCAGTTGTCGATTCGTGGTGGTTTTTCGTTGAGGGCACTTGGTGTATGATCCGAGTATTGTGAAGAGGCATGTAAGATCACTTTGAAAAATTAAGCTTAAAAAAATATCCAAAATAAAATAAATATACAAAAAAAAAAAGCGAAAATTTATAATTTTAAATAACATAAAAAAAAATATATAGTCAAACAATCAATCATAAAAAATAAGTTCGTTTACAACCGTGTCATGATGTCTCAATACTTAAATGCTCCTTTTATATCGGTTGTCTTCGGATTAGGTGGATGAGTGGTTAGGGCAGTATCGAGGGACGAATACGTAGGGTGTTTGGAAACTGTGGCTGAGAATAAGTCTCCTGGCCCGATGGTTTTACGTTTGAATTTTTAGGAAAAGTATTGGGAGTTCCTTGTCGAGGCGGATTTTTGCGGTGCGTCGACTATTCTTTTTTAAGTTCTAGTACGTTTCCAAGGGGTGTACTCGTCTTTCATTCGCCTTAATTACTAAGTTAATGATGCTATGTTCGTTAATGATTTCGGCCTATCAGTTTAATTGGTTGCGTTTATAGGTGATCACGAAAGTCTTAGCTAATGTTTGGACTATGATTATATCGATTTAGTTTCCGAGACTCAATCGGCCTTTGTTGCTAATAGACAAATATTGGACGGTCCTTTTATCTTAAATGAGGTGTTAAACTGGTGTAAGCGAAAAAGGAAGCAAGCTATGTTTTTAAGGTTGATTTTGCTAAGGCGTATGATTCGGTTCGGTGGGATTATCTCTTGGATATTCTTCAAGCGTTTGGGTTTGGGCCGAATTGGTGTAGGTGGATCCGTGGTACTTTTACTTCCTCCATGACTTCCATATTGGTTAATGATAGCCCAACGTGTGAGTTTCCTTTTTGTTGTGGGTTGAAACAAGGTGGATCCTTGCCCCCTATCTTTTCTATCTTATTATGGGCGTTACATATCTCTTTCTCCCGTGTTGATTGAGATGGGCTGTTTAAAGGTTTTCATATGTGCAGGGCTCGGTCTAATATTTCTCATCTTTTTTTGCTGACGATAGCCATGTACATCTGGAGAGTGGTCCGAACAGAAAATTACTTAATATGTTAATGTTCTTAATTGTTCCATCTTGGTTCGGGTATTAGATCAACTTGCTAAGAGCCAAGTCTTGGGTGTCGGGGTTTCTCAGAAGTTGGTTTTGCAGTCGGCGATATAGGATCGGGTGTGCTGTTTTGAACAATCTTTTCGTTTTAGGTGTGGAGGTTGGGGGAGTGTATATCTCGAAAAGTCGGCTTGGGTTGGCTTGGTGAACAAATCAACGCCTGGTATCTAAATGGAAGGTTACAAACCTTTCCTTAGGCGGCAGATTGACCTTTTAAATCCGATTCTTGGGGCCTCTCCAATATTATTATATGTCAATTCTTTAAGGTTCCTAAAAGCGTTGTTGAAGACTATGGAATCTATTCCGTAGTAGTTCTTCAACGGTGTTGATTTCTTCGGATAGAAGATTTCCGTGGGTAGCTGGGACAATGTCTTAGCGTCCCAAAACGAATGTTGTTTGGTGTCTCGGTTTCTTTGCGTGATCAGTGCTCTTTGTTGAAATGGTTGTGGCGTTCATTTATGGCGATGGCTCTTTATGGTGTAAGTTATTCAAGCGATTTATGACTCACAGTTTGATTCTTATGTGACCAATCAACCTCGATTTGGTGCTCTTATTTTTTACGTGAAGTAAATCTTTGAAGATTATGTTTAATTTCATTCGCATTGTAAGAGCAGATTAGGACGGCGTTTGTAGAATGTTTTTGGTATGATGTATGGTTAGTTGTGCCCCTTCTTTATGTTCAGTTCCCCGTTTGTTTGCTCTCGATTGGATAAGGAGATTGTGGGGCTTTAAAATGGGAGATTCTTCGGGTCTCGCTTTTTTCGTCGGGACGTGCGTGATGGAGCTGAGCCACCGGCGCAGTGGGATGACCATTTTCAATTCTGAACTCGGATGTCCTCTTCGTCTTCCTAAGATAGGTGGACTGTCGATTTGTCGGGAGTGGAGGTTCAGGTTAATGTCAATCAGAATTTATTTGATGATTGTTTCTCCCTTCGCGGATGTTGGAAACAGAGGGTAAAATTCATTCCGATTAAAATAATGTTTTTTCTTGGCTATGCTGTCGTGATAGGTTACCTACTAGAGTCAATCTTAGCCGTAGAGGTGTTTGTGGATTCCCATCTGTGTCCTCTTTGTAATGGCTGCTATGGAGGATGTTCAGCATGTTTTCTTTCGATGTACGTGCTCGGTTGTCTTCGTAAAATTTGTCGTTGGTGGGATTTGGATTGGCAGGAGATTTGTTCTTTCTCGGATTGGGATGCTTGGTTCTTATCCTTTCGGCTTTCTTCCCGTCTCAAGTCTATTTTAGAAGGTGTTTTTTATGTTGCTTGGTGGCGGATTTAGAGGCTTCGAAATCAGTTGGTCTTTGACGCTTGCTCCGAATGTTCGACGACTTTTTGATGACACTGTTTCTTGCGTCCTTTTTATGGTGTTCTCGATGATATAATAGGGCTTTTTTTGGCGAGTATTGGTTAAAAAACCCCTATCTTATTTCTTTGTAATGTCTTTCTAGCTCCTTGCTAGTTTTTTTAATAAAGTTGTCGTTCAAAAAAAAAAGTCACGCCTTAAAAAATGCCATGGCTCCTAAGGCGTGAGGCTTGGCCATACCGCCACGTCTCACGCTATATATAACCTTGGTGTATGTGGAATTAATTTGTTGTACATATTATGTGAGATTGATATTTGACGTTAAAAAAATGTTATGGTCATTCAGAGTGATTTTTTCGACTAAAACATATGCTTTATGATCAGAGTGATTTTTCTGAATACTTTCAAATTTACACCTCTATCGATATTTGAACCTTTAACATTTCTTTAAAAATAAAATACATTACCACTAACCATTATGTGATGGTCTTGATAAACTTTTATTATTAAGTTTATTAAATTCTCATAAGCCCAAAAAAGTTAAGCACAAAATTTTATTAATGTTTAACTAGACGGGTACTCGCGTGGTGGCAGAGCGGAGAGATTACGTTTTAATCAATTTTGGTGAAAACGTACTATCTGATTATATGTTTTTTCGTGATAATAAATTTAGCATTGGAGAATTTTAGGAATATTCTTTATCACAAAATCATCTCATACACAAATGATTATAGTACCGAGTCCATCAGATGCAATGGCGATTCGAAAAACGATATCAATAGTATTATGAAGTTGCGATTATTGGCGGTGAAAGTTACTTGTAGTTAGAATGGTTAATTTTTTTATATTACGAATAATAGCTTGTTTGGTTTGTATTCATGTGATATATAATTGTATTTTTTAAATGAGAGGTATTTTAATAAAAAAACATTAATGGTTTTTGGGCTGCACCGCCCAGGCGATCATATCTTTTGGTTCTTGTGATTTACCGAGAGATATAACGGTTTTAGTCCATAATTTAAGAGTATACGGATTCATGTCCTGTTGTTAGACGACTCGTAAGGGTTTGGTCCAAATTTTAACTTCCGCTACTACCAAATCTTATCGTTAACTCCAAACAGGCGTGATGGGAAAAGGAAAAATGTCATTCCCCCCTGGCTCATCTATCTTCACCACTCGTACCTCTCAAATATCGTCCTCTATCTTTCTCTAGTCTAGTATTTACTTCACTGGGTAATCACAAAATAGCGTAACCAACATCTAGAAATAAAAACACATATCCATGGTTGAATGTCCTACTTGTCTCTCGGTAACTTGTTCGAACAACATGGACTGATATCCAAGAAGGCGTTTCTATTGTTATTCGAGGCGGGTAAGACATTAATTATGTCATCTTTTAATTATCACATTCTTTCCCTAATTTTTTATTAGGGCACAAATTGTGGTATTGTTGATTGGTATGATCTGCCAATGTGTGCAAGATCTGTTACGTGAAGACATACTCATTAGCTGATATGTATTGAGAATACCAGTGATGGTTTGAAAGGAATTAGGGGTGACAATACCCTCCTAACCTTTCTACTCTTTGAAACAACAATCTAAGCTAAGCTCATTTCTCTGAGTGTTTAGGCGGGATAATTCGATAAAGTAAAAGGGCGGGAAAAAAGGTCTTTCGAACTAAAACTACCACCTAGTACGAGTTGGTGAAAGTATAATGAACAGTTGGCAAAACAGTTCACTAAAGTATGTGCGAAGTGTTTTCAAGAACGAACATACATTTAATGCTAGTGTACTTCTCCACTAGATGTTTGACACGTTCTCAACTACCCACTCGAAGTACAACCTCGTATCACTATAAATAAGAAGTTTTATTGTAGTAAATACTATTGCTTTTGTTGTAATCTTATTATTATATGCATTTACGACTTCGTCGAACTCACAATTAGACAGCTAATCCTTTCAGCGTGTCTATATGAGTTCGCTTGTAAACTTGATAATCTTCATGTTTACTTGTTCAAAGAGTAATTATACATTGTTATTCAACAAGTGTAATCCATTGCACTTTTGTAATAATTTGATTCATAATCAAAAAAGCATTACACGTTTGAAAAGTCAATCTTTATGTCATTTATATGCTTTACGTATTACTTTCTATATTGACGTGTTAACTGGGACTTTCACTCCCCAAATCATCAATTTTCTGGGTGCCTAAACCAACATTAGCATTCCCTAAATCAACATAATCATTCACTAAACCATCACTTTGTTGTGTCCCTAAACCATCACTTTCTTCAACATCTATATCTATAACAAAATTACCAACATGATGTTCAACAAATACCTCTATTAGTTTGAACTTATGTACATACTTGATCATATTCAAAACATCACTATATCCACTTAATGGTTCAAGACCTTTATCTCAATTAGAAGTTGGTTTTTAATGAATTTTCATTTGAGAATTCTCATAACCTAACTCTTTTAGCATACCTGTTACTTCAATCACTGAAAACCCATCTGCATCAACATCATCATCCGCATTCCCACCTTTTTATACACGTTTGAGAGCCCTAGTTCGTTTTGGACATGGAACATAAGTGAATGCGCCTCAATAGTTGACTTTTTGGGAATTTAGATTAGTTTGACTTCTTGCACCAAGCATTTTCAAAAATCAATCATTGAATAACGCCTTAATTTACCCTGTTTTCTGGTGGCGTTTTTTATTTATATTTTTATCATTTATCATGAACTTTCGTACTTAATAGATGAATTATTGCAGGTTCACTTGAGACATCCCTGCGCTCAATAAAGCAAAAATCAAGTACTTTTACACTTCGGGAAGCAAGATACAGGAAAAGCTAAAGTCTCAAGCTGAAAAGTGCAAATGTGCGTCGCACTTATCCCAAAGTCAAAAGAATTAAAGGCCTAGTCAAAATAGCCCATTAAACCCATAGGACGCCGCATTACATAATGTTGCGCCAACTTCTTCATTGGCTAGAAAAATAAATGAAGACAATAAATACTATCGCATTAACACCTCAAGTGCGCTGCACTTACAAAATTATGCGCCGCACTTTTACCCTAAATTCAGCCTATAAATAGTGGGCGAATTTTCACCATAACATACTCATTCTTACACACTTCTCTCATCTCACACACAATCCCTTTTCCCTTATGATGTCCTAAACCTTCCTAACCTTTTCCTAAGCCATAAACACCATACCTTTTGAAGATTCAAGATCAAGTAGAACAGAACGAAGATGAAATCATATATGTGTATTGAAATTATGAAAGTTATATTGATCATCCTATGTTATGACTCCATAGCTATGAGAGGCTCTTCTCTCATGAACCTATCCGGTGAAGGTTAGGATAATGATTAAGTGTTGGTATGATCGTGATTCATTAATCTCTAGCTTATGTTGCATCCCTATATGTATTTCTTGTCGGTTTTGCTATAATTTGATTATTTAGGTCGTATCGGTATAGGTCGAAAGACCCGTTATGATCTATATGGTTTTAAAGTTTTGTCTATGGTCTTTATCGTTTGTAGTCGAGAATTCCACTTTTGTAAATTTGATAACAAATAAGCTTTGATTTATAGTAATAGATATTTGGGTGACACATTTGGTCTGGACAACTAAATAGAAGTCTTAAGTTAATTAAGTTAATTTGTGAAAACGTTTTTTGACGAGAAATTATTTTTATAAGTTAAGGTTCCATCTTTGAGGTCTTAACCATTACCACTACTTATAAATTATTTTCAACTATTCGAGTAGTTACATTTATTATCACTTGGTAAAACAAAAGTTATTTTCAAAATTATTAAAGTCTATTTTCTTTCTGATTATATCCCTGTGGACGACCTGGTCTTACCTAAAAAAGATTATACTACATATGTGGGTTATACTTTTACCCGTATGTTTCCATCTAATAACTGGTATTGCTAGTCTTATAAATTTAAAGCTTTTGAAACACATCAAAGTTTTTGGCGCCGCTGCCGGGGATATTTATGATGTTTTGTAGTCAACTGTGGAAAATTAATCTTAACTCCCTATCTTTTTCAAAAATCACCATATAGTTTTCTGGCAAACTGAACCCAAACCCAAAAGGTTTATTTTCCTTGGATGCATACACGTGCTTCCAATTCTGAACTAGTCGAACCTCTAGTTGAACCTGAACAAACTCTGAATCGAAGACTTCGTCGACGAAAAAAAAGAGTTCCATTCGAACAAAGAAACAACTCACCTCAACATCCGAGAGTTGTCTATCCGCCAATTCTCAACATCAATTACTTCTGTTACTTCCTTGATATCCTTCAAAACTATAATCCAATAGATGATGAACCCATGTGGGCCGCCGACCGTGTTGTCGCTCTAACTCCCGGTTTCGCAATCACCATTCCTGAAACCGCAAACGAATTTGCCATTAAGGTAACCACTAGACTCTCATCAAAGGAAACTAATTTGATGGTAGAACCAAAACCGATCCTCACAAACACATTCACGAATTCTTTAGAATATGTGATATGTTTAAATACAGAGACACCGAGAATGAAGATGTCCGCCTAATGATGTTTCCCCTATCACTCACTGGAGAAGCAAAAACATAGCTGGATGAATTAAACGAAGGAACTATCAAAACATGGGATGGACTTCAAACCTCTTTCATTAGCCGATTCTTTCCCCCAACTCTTTTTGATCGACTCCTTGGAGAAATCCGAGCCTTTTCTCAACATGAAAACAAATCTTTAACCAATGCTTGGCTTCGTATGAAGGAAATGCCCCGAAATTGCCATGGTCACAACCTGTCCAAGGGCAACATTATCAAATCTAAATGTCACAGTTGGTGGTATTTTCCTCTATAAAACACCAAATCAAGCTTATCAGCTTCTCGAAGATAAAGTCCTACTCAATCTCGACTGGGCTAAAAATCAAAAAACCAAATCATCTCTTAAGAAAACTGTCGCTTTCGCCACTGAAGGCCCTAGTAAGACCAATACTGACAAAATTATGGCCCGAATGGATGCCATGACCATAAAAATAGATGCTCAGTACAAAGTGCTCCAATCTCATACAAAACACCCAACATCAGATCTTGACGAAGATGACATGCCCGTGTCTCGTGAAGAAACGGCTAAATTCATGCAAACTTTTCGTAAGACTCATTTTTATAATGATTACCGCGACCGAGACTCGAATCGCGATAATTGGCGTTCAAGCGAACGGAATAATTACAACCGAGACAAATATCGATCCAACACCGATGATAAACCCTATGATCTTCAAAGACAATTCAACAATTTCATGAAATCTCAGCAATCAACCAACGCTTTTGTCAAAGATTCATTCATGGACCTCAAAACTCAACTCGAAACAGTAGCCAAAAATATCAAACTTCAACCTAAAACCTTGAAACTATGTTTGACAAACTCGCTGGCAAGCAATCTGGTCGACCTTCTGGATCTCTTCCGAGCAACACTCAACCAAACCCATGAGGAAACAACTCCAAAGCTTACCAACCACCGCAATCTTATAATGAGCATGTGAATGTCATATTTACAAGAAGTGGTAAATCCTATGATCCACTAGTTAACCCAAATGACCAACAGAATGAAACTCCCATTAGCTTCGATAGTGATGATGAAGACGAAGAACCTACACCACAACCAAAAACTCAAACTCCGAAACCTATTAAAGAAACTCCAATACTAATGTGTCGTTGTGTAGGTGTTATTTATGTATCAAATTTTACTATTTATTTTATGCCGACTATACCTAAAAACAACACTTTAACGGGCAGTGTACCCGGTCAGATGAAGTTTCGTGGTAAGTAGGGTGTTGATCACTAAGAGCGAGAGCGTTAATTTCTAATTCTATCAGTATTTTAGTTATCTTTTAAGTTAAACCTAAAAACTAATGCAAAAATGGGGGTTTCAAACTGAGAGACTGGCACGAGGGTTTAGTTATCTAACTATGGTATTTATGACAATATGTTAAAGCAATATACTCACACAAGAAGGACAAGACAAAAAAACGATGAGAGCTGTCTAGAGAATATGTAAGGAAAAGTATCAACACATGAATAATCTGTAAAAAAAACGTCAGGTTTGTTTATTTAGTGCAATGATTGACTTTTTCGAAGGCCATATCATTCCTAGACTTAGCGGTTTACTTCAAACCTAAGGACCTAGATCACGCTAATTCCTGTCACAATTAGTCGCTATCCGCATAAAAGGCATCTTTATGTTGATTATAATTCTATCATTAGGATCTAAGTATGGTGTCTTACTAGTTCCTAGCTCATGGAGACTTTACCCTACGTACTACTTAATGGCTCTTTATATTTTGTTAGTCCAAGGTTCGTGGTCTTTACAAATGATTAGATCGTTACATTGTTGGTACCTAGGTCACATTATGGCTCAACTAAGTCACAATCAAAGGCAAAGGATAGGTCAATATTTGTGATCCTTGATTCTAGATATTTATAATATTGTAATATAATGTGCTATACCGGACTCTTAGCTAAGCCAAAAACAACACCGAAGTTGCAAACGCATTAATTAAATATGTAGGACTGACCCAGGTGAATGTTATTGTAGGCTACATAAAGCACCGTAAACAAGTATATTGATAAACATAACCAACAATCAACGATAAATTAAGCAATCAAGATAAACAAACCAAACATTAGATCTTCATAAACATGGCTGATACCTAAAGGTATCAGCTGATAGTCATTGTAAAAATACACACACTATTTGATATATGAACGATTAAAATAAAGTAACCTTAATCGAACGCGTATTTGGTTACGCGAAGATTACGAGAGTTTTTCTATGATCTTGAGGCTCTTTTATGACCTTTTAGGCTTCTTTATTAGTCTCTTGGTCGACTTGGCGGTTTAGGGATTCACTTGCATACCTAAAACTGAGTTTAGGGTCGTCTATTTATAGGGTTTGGAAAATGATCGATACGCCGTATCGGGCGATGTGGGATACGTCGTATTGGGGACTTCTTGGAGTAAGGACCACGTTTGATATCTTCCAGAATATTTTATTACTATATTGTGAATACGACGTATTGATGTCTTCTGGATACGGCGTATTGGGTCTTCATTCTTTCGTGGTTATATGTGAAGTGTAGGCACAAATACGATGTATCTTCTTGATGGATACAACGTATTGAGGTAAAATCAGTTGGTTCTTCTTTGTGGACCAAAGTATTATATACGGCGTATCATTGATGTGGATACGGCGTATTTTTCAAAGTCAGGCAATGGTCTTTTAATTCGTCAAAGTCTTGGATATGTCGTATAGGTCTAGAATAATATGGCGTATTTGCTGTCAGATCAGTAGACTTTCTTAAACTCTTCATTTATGCTCCAAAATGCGTGCCTTTTAGCTAATCTTCACCAAGTACTCCATAATTACTATAATTCTCAAATATAAATGATTAAGTAACAATTATTTGCAATAATTATACAAAATGGGTTAATTACATGGGATAAATGATGCTATAAAATAGACGTTATTTGATGTCATCAAATATCTCCCCACTTGAATCCTACTTGTCCTCAAGTAACCTTTAAAAGTTTATAAAAATGTATTCCTAAAGATATTTTTTGTTAAAGCATTTATTTGATATATTACAAGTACACAACCAAACACCTCACGAAATAGGAAGATGAAAACACTCAAATCACTCAACTAATCTATGTGGTAACATGTAACTAATTCGCTCAATTGCTCGGTCATGACGAGTATTCTATCATAAGCTTGGCAATGATACACATCTCAACCGCTAAAGCTAAGGAGTAACAAGTTTATAAAGGTAAATATAGGTTTATAAGATAAGGCTTAAGGTTGATTACTCTGACTAATCTTTATCGATATCAATATTCCAGGAGGGCGACAAAGACCACACATACACACCCGTAACGACGGGATAGACACATGTGGCTGCTCACTCCCATCTCGAATAAGCTAAAGAGTAGGACTAGTAGAGTAATATAGGGTATGGATCTTCTAACTTTCACCAATAGTAATAAACCAACAAGGCAACTAAGACATGCATACATGGCCGTAATGATGGAATAGACATGCACGCTCGATCACATCCTCATTCGCGTAAAACTCATGGTTAATGATTAGAAAAGGGAAATAAATTGTTGTTAAATAAAAATTACGAAACAAATAGATTAAGTCTAAAATACAAGTTGCTAGACACTTTTTTCCTGACCATTACCATGATAAATACACGACTATTTGCAACGTCTTGATCATAGATAAAAAACAACGACCTAAGTTGGCGTTCCCGTAACGGTCAACCTCCCAATCATCCCATAATTTACATACTTTACAAGGTAAGTGACGATATCTTCCACTTTATACAATACTCTACATCGTCGATTTGTATCAACGAATAATCGATCCTTCGCGTAGTTCATTCAGTAGTTGTGAAACGATTATCTTCAAACTTTCCTTCTCTTTTTTGTTACGATTTTTCTAATTTTTTTGATTTTTTTATTCTCTTTTTTTTCTTTTTTTTCATACTAACTATATACGAAATTCAGAGTAGTTTCACCATCTTCACAATCATAATAATTCCGGATAATTCCTTCGATAATTTCTTCATTCTTCGAACGTACCATTAATTGTGACGGTAGTAAAAATACACGAGTTTTGACTATAATATACATTCCCATTTGCGATATGCAAATTTCCAACCTCACCAAAGATATAAAATGACACAAGACTTGGGAAATACAAACTTTATACATTAAGTAACTAGCAACTGTAAATTAAACTTAATGTAACAGGGTAGGTTAAGGTGTAACGAAACATTTTTATTGGTGAAATTCCTAAAGGATTGGCTCTATGGGTTGTTCTAATTCGATCTTCACTTTAAAGGAGAAAGTGAAAAAGGGTTTATACGGGAGGTTAACTAACTGGTGTAGTTAGTTAATAAACAACATGGATAGGCTTTTTGGGTGTAATCCTAAAAATTTACCAATTTAAACAACTTACTCTAATTAAATCCATAATACTCATTATTGTGGTCTCGAGTGATATACCAAGCCAAGTTCTAAAGTCTACTACATCACCGACACACTCATATTTTATGGAATTTAGGTAAACATTTAAAAACGGATAGGTTAAATTCTCACAATATCTAATAAGGGTTATCGTGTGCGGGTTATGTATCAAGTAATTTCATAAAAGTATGCTTGAATTTTTTTCAAATTTGAGCATAATTTAAGCATTTTAATTACACGAATTAGACGAACTTAGACACCAAGCCTATGAAAACTCTCGTCTCTACAAGGCAAGAATCAAAGTCTAGCATGATAGAAAACTAAGAATGAGAAAAGAATTCAAACACGGAAACAAGGTTCGGCTTTTTCACTCAAAGTATAAATTCAAGCAACCAAAACTCAGATCTCGTTGGTTGGGACCATATGAAGTAAGACACCAGTATCCATCCGGATATGTTGAACTATATGACAAGGATAGAAAAACATTCATTGTTAATGGCCATCAACTTAAGTTATACCATGAAGAAGAAGAATATAATGACCAAAGAGAAGCAGTCACTCCCTTCTTTCCAAAAGAATGAACCCCCGAAGTACGAGGCTAGCTAACGACTCTCTTAAAAATTAAGCGCTTCTCGAGAGGCAACCCGTGCTTTATCTAAGTGTGGAGGAGCTCTCGCTCCTCACTTTTCAAAATATAAAAAACCCCAAAAATATTTTCTTTTTGTGTGCTTTTATGTTTTTTTATTTGCAAGAAGTTTAAAGAAAAAAAAGAAGAATCTATGGCGTACGCTCAAGAATACTCTCTTGCGGCCTTATATATCTTTGCCCCGGGAAGTACCGTTTCCCTTAATTTTCCCTATTTTATCTTTATTATCAGTTATCACATTGAGGGCAATGTTCAACTTAAGTGTAAAGGGGAGCTAAATAAGAAAAATTAAAACATATCTCTCCATGTTTGCCTCATAATCTAAAAAAAACTTTCAACTGAAATTTTCTGGAAAATTTAAAATTTATAAATGCTTTTTTTAAAGAAAAAATATGTAAACTCTTAGTAAGGCAAATCCAACTGGATTGACATTATAGCTAGCACAACCCAGTCCACTAAGCGTTAAAGAAAATTCAGGTATCCACCTTTGGTATCTAAGATAATTGATGCCTTTAGCTTGTTCGAGTTAAGGTTTGAATGCAATTGCAAGTGTCTCATCCGTCGTTACTGCTACGTATTTGTAATTTGTCACATTTTCTGGAGCATTGGAATTGGTTGAAAATTATATTTGAGAGAGTCGGTAATTTAGAAGCTCTAGAACTTGTGCTTGATTATCCTTTACTAGACCGCTGTGAGATTAATTTATAGACAATTTTGTAAGATAAAAGGCAAAATAAATCCCATCTATAGCACTCGCTCTTAGTGCTGAAGTATGTGCCCGAAGATCATAAGTATGTGGTAAAAAAAATGATGAATGAAAGAAAGTCGAAGGAATAAAGAAGTTATGGCAAAACAAAAAAAACCAAGTATACGCGCTGCATTATTATCATGTTTTGCCTCTTTGAGATTTTGTCTGGTGCTCACGCCTCATCGGTCATTTTTATGTGTCTTGTACAAGCATATGGTAGCCGTCTAGATTATGTCTGTGCAAATTGAGTGTCTTCACAAAAAATATAAACCCTATCTGAGAGGATTGAGTGAATTCTATAAATTAAACACATTCCCCTATGTGAGGTGTCTAGTTATATGTCTATGCCTGAAAAGTTAATCAATATGCAAACTCTTGCTAAAAATCTAATTTTTCTCCATGTCACGATAAATGATCTTATTTTCTCACTTTGATTGCTTGAGGGCAAGCAATAGCTAAGTGTGGATGGATTTGATAACGCCTAAATTATGCATGTTTTCGGTGACGTTATTTATATATATTTTATCATTTCTCGTGAACTTTCGATACTTAATAGCATGAAATACTTGCAGGTTCACTTGAAGACATCCCGAGCTTAAATAAAGCAAAAATCAAGTACTTATACACTTCGGGAAGCAAGATATAAGAAAAGCTAAAGTCTCAAGCTGAAAAGTGCAAATGTGCGCCGCACTTATCCCCAAAGTCAAAAGAATTAAAGGCCTGGTCAAAATAGTGCATTAACACCCCAAGTATGCCGCACTTACAAAATTGTGCGCCACACTTCCCATCTGGCTACGAAAAATAAATGAAGACAATAAATACTATCGTATTAACACCTCAAGTGCGTCACTTATAAAATTATGCGCCGCACTTTTACCCTAAATTCAGCTTATAAATAGTAGGCGAATTTTTGCCACAACACACTCATTCTTACATGCTTCTCTCATCTCACACACAATCCCTTTTCCCTTATGAAGTGCTAAACCTTCCTAACCTTTTCCTAAGCCACAAAACACCATAAACACCACACCTTTTGAAGATTCAAGATCAAACAACCAAGAACAAAGAAGAACATCATCTTAGTTTATTAAAATTATGAAAGTTCATATTGAATCATCCTATGTTATGAAGTCCATAGCTATGAGAGGCTACTTCTCTCATGACTACTTAGTGAAGTTATGATAATGAATAAGTGTTTGGTATGATCGTGATCTCATTAATCTCAAGCTTTTGTTGCAACCCTATTATGTCTTATCTTTTCGGTTTTGCTTATCAACTTAGATTATATAATCGTATCGGTATAAGTCGAAAGACCCGTTATGATCTATATGGTTTTAAAGATTTTTCTATGGTCTTTATCGTCTGTCTCGAGAAATTCACTTAGTAAATTGATAAACAAAATAAGCTTTGATATAATAGTAACTGGATCATTTGGGTGACACATTTGGTTTGGACAACTAAATATAAGTCTTAAGTTAATTAAGTTAATTTGTGAAAATATTTTCTGACGAGAAATCCTTTTTATAAGTTAAGGTTCCATGTTTGAGGTCTTAATCATTACCACTACTTATAAATTATTTTCAACTATCCGAGTAGTCACCCTTATTATCACTTGGTAAAACAAAAGTTATTTTCAAAATTGTTAAAGTCTATTTCTTTCTGGTTATTTGAACACTACTCAAATCCCTGTGGACGACATGGTCTTACCTAAAAAATATTATACTACATACGTGGGTTATACTTTTACCCATGTGTTTCCATCTAATAATCGGTATTGTTAGTCTTATAAATTTAAAGCTTTTGAAACACATCAATCATCAAACATACATGCCTTTAAACGAATAAAAATACCCAATCAAATAAGCAATAGATGAAAATGACTTATTATATCTCACATATGGATTGACTGTGGCACCTTTTGGTCTAAACTCCCACTTTGAAATCACCATTTTTGGGGAGGTTTTTTGATTTTACAAAGCAAAATGATAGGTGTGAGTGAGAATAGTTGGATGGATCGTGAAATGACAAGGCTTTAATTGGATTGAGTGATAACATCAAATAGTTAACACTTTTTAGTATCAAATTCCCTATGAAAATGCTTGTAAATATGTTATAAATGTCTAAAAACACTGCTTAAATACGTATATTTAGTTTTCAGGAGCAAAGCAAGCATTTGAGCAAAAGACGCGGGATTTGGACATGGAATTCAAGAATTGATGAGATTCAAGGCTTTTATGGCGTAACCTCCTAACATGAGTTACGTCGTAATCAAGATTAATGAAGAAATGACTCAGCATCAGTTGTTATGGCGTAACCTCACCACCACCTTTACGTCATAACGTATAAATACAAAGGAAGATGAAGTATCCGAGTCAGCATTACGGCGTAACCACGATGATACGGTTACGCCGTAACATCAATTAAACCTAGAGAATGGAAAACCACATCAGCATTGTTACGGCGTAATGTGTTCATAATTGTTACGCCGTAACATCTTCTATACTTATAAATAGAGCCCTAACTCGACTCATTTGGCATCACTCACTTCACCTCTTCACCCTACAGTACCAAGAGGCGAACAAGGCCTCTAGTAGACGAAGCATTCCACTATAAGTCCAAAGGAGGATCATTGTGCTTCATTTTAGCATTAATCATTCGAAAACTCAGTTTGTAAGAATTATGAATTATCAATACAAGATTTCTTCATTTACTTCTTGTCTTACTGTTTCTATGAGTGGTGGTATGTGCTTAAATACACATACCTTTTACCTTTAAAAACGAGCTAAAATAACCAAAAACGGACTTAAAATGCCAAATATATGCTTGTTTTGCTAATTGTGTTGTGCAGGAACGGATAACTAAGAAAAAGACGAAAAACAAAGCCAAAACGACAAAACCGGACTCGGAATGGAAAAGACTATGAAAGACAAAGCCAAATCGAAGCCGGAAAGTCAACTGGTCAAAGACAAAGTCAACCCAAGTCAACCCAACCCAACCCAAAGCCGGAAAGTCAACTGGTCAAAGACAAAGTCAAAGAAATATAAGTTTAGGGACTGAAATTGTAAATCCCTAAACTTATATATAAGGAAGAAAAGAGGAGAAAAGAAGACAAGGGGTCAAACTGCCAAATTGGCAAAGCCTAACCACAAGGGCCATAGCTGCCAACCCCTCTAACTTGTACCAAAGGGACGTGGGGTGCAAAGAGTTATATAACTCTTGGGGACTATTCCTGCCAAGTCCCCAAAAGTTATATAACCACAGGGACGAAATGTGCAAATAAACAAGTAACCATTAGGGACCGTCTTTGCCAAGTTGCTAAAACCTTCACCCTGTTATATCACAACTTCTTTTCCCGCTCGTTTTTTCCCTCCCAAAACAATCACGGGTTCGTTAACCCATTTTTACCCCATAGACCTTCACCACCTCCATGGACAATCAACTCCCCCCTCCTCCACTACCTTTCCCAGCAACAAATGTGCCAAGTTGGCAATCCCACACCTCCCAAGGGCTTGTTCGACGACCAAGATTGATTTAGGATGAAATTGGAGGGCTAAGATTCGTTTGCTTCTCCCCCTCTCACACAACTAACACAAGAACTCTTCTATAAAAGAAGTAGAAGACAGAAGAACAAACCAGGAAGTTTTTAATTTCAGTTTGTAATATTTTTTCGTATTTTTAAGCACTTTTCTCAAGTTTTTTAGCAATTAAATTTAAGCACTTGTACTCTCTTTCTTTCAGCTTGTACTCCATCATTTAAGTAATATCATTTCAGTTTTCAAG
>BQNB010116973.1:0-19238 GCA_026074375.1 Tanacetum coccineum
CAGCTTATTTTATGGATGATAAGCTAGAAATGGATGGGCTTATGGACATTACTAGCTTGTCTTTGACAAGCTAGAGCTTATAGATCAGCTTGTAAAAGCTTAAGCAGCCCTGTTTAAGCAAGGGTGTTGCAAGTCTCTCTTTTTCTTGATTTTCTTACTTATTGTAGAACTGCTTATAGAGCTTATTTGTTATTTAAATGTTGTTTAGTACTTATCCTGCTTAGATTTCAGTTCAAAAATGATTTGTGCAACTTTCCTAGTTAGTACTGGTAGCATGTGTAGTTAGTACTGTTAGATTAATTTAGCTTATTTAAGTGCTTATCACTAATTGAAATCTGTTCATAAGTACCTTATGTTGTCATTTGATAATCTGTTTTTAACAAATTAGGATCAAATCAGCTTGAATAAAATGACTTTTGAAAACTTTAAGAGGTTTTTAGAACTAGCGGTACTAACTCAAAGCTAGCGGTACTAACTCCAAGTTAGTACCGGTAGTTAAAACTGTTAGTACCGTTGTTCCATTTTTTGCTTATTAGCTTATTACTTCTGCTTATTTAAGGTTTGCTTAGCTTTTTAGAATAGATTAAGCCCATTTTCGTTTACTGTCTTTAGTGGAGCTTATTTCAGTAGCTTATTTTAGGTCTAAAAGTGCTTATTTTCATTAAAATCCAAAAAAATAGTAGTGTAGTCATTTGTGCTTATTGTGCTTATTTTAGTGAAAAGTGAATGTGGGATTAATATAAGGACTCATTAGTGAGCTTATTCCAAAAGCCCACTTTTCAGTTTGGGTTATGGTGATTTTACTTATGTAGGAGATTTTAGAGTTTACTACTTTTTGATGCAAATTGAGTTAAGTTATGTTTGGATTGAAAAAAGCTTTTGGAATCAGATTAAGCCAAACTTATAAGCTTTACCAAAAACATCTCTACTTTTTGAATTTGAGGCTTATTTTGAGTTTGTAGTGTCCAAAATACAAAAAACCAAAACAAATGCTAACTTTTCTGCAATCAGCCGGGAATAAGCCATTTTTTTGGCTTATTGAGTGCTTATTTTTATAAGGTGCCTTTGTTAAAGTTGCTTAAAAACATGTCATGAACAACTTTCGTGTTTTGCGTTTTGGCTAAAAACGACTTTTTAAAATCAGCCCTTTTTGGGGACTTGGACTAAAATCGGGATTGGGGTTCAGGGTAGGAAAAAATTGGTCTTTTGTCACAAATAGTCCCTGTCGTTAGTCCATTGTTAGTCCTGTTTGTTTTAGTTTATTTATTTGTTAGGGTTTAGTTTTTAATTAGTTTATTAGTTTAATTCCATTTGATAAAATTTGGAGTTATTAATTTTGTTAAATTTCTACAATTTTTCTCCACTTAGAGTTAAAATAAAATTTTTTATAAAAATTTTAGGTTAATATTTTTAGCTCTAGGAGTATTTTTATAGTTTTTAATCATTTAAATTTAAAAATCAATAAAAAATAAAATATTAATCAGAAAAATATAAAATTTTTTTTATAAAATTTTCTTTTTTCATATATTTTTAGGGAAAAATGTTAAAAGTTTGTTAGGTTCATTTTTCAAAATTCATTTTCTAAGACGGGTTTTGTCCCCGTGTTTTGTTGACTCGTTTTGGGTCAAACGACCTAGTTTTTAGTCTAGTTTTTTTTAAAACGTCGTTATTTGTCATTTAGCATTATTTTAGCCTTTTAAATTTGTTCTAGGGTTTAATTGCAAAATTAGGTTTTTTAGCCCTCGGTTTTTCGTGCCCGTTTGAGGTTTTTAAGTCTTATTAGCTTTCATTTTTTGATTTTATTTTATTTCGTTTTTGATATCAACTTGTAGAATAGGACACCAATCATAATTTAGTCATATTCAAACACCGATCATCAATTCGTCATTCGATTTTCCATTCAAGCCTCGTTGGGACATAACGACCCGGGAATCATACTTCCGGCTACGTATATATATTATTTTTGTGAACATTTGACCAATCCTTGGCTAAAGTACTTTGGTTGATTGTTGCTTATTATTTTTATTTATATATATATATATTATTATATAAACTATTTATTTATATATAATATAATATTTATATATATACTTTATATATATATATATTTTCTTATTTAATTTATATTATTTGACGAATCTGGTACTTATCTCATCTACAAATGGAACTAAAGAAAACTTCTATTAAACTTAAATATTAACAAAAAAACCGCACAAATCTATTTTTCAAACAATTATATATAAAGGTAAAAACAAGCTAATGGGTAAAATGCCACAATTATCAATATGAGCCTTAAAGAAATCAAACTATTCTATGTTTAGCATCAAAACTTATACTCTACTCTATCATCTCTTGTTCTTCACAATTTAAAATTTCTAAGAAAGAAACTCGTGAATACTTAGCCTAACGAATCAAGATCGGCACTATAATAAGTCACACTGACTGGCAACAATCTCAATTCTACTAAATTGAACTTCGCATATTTAAATTCAATTATGGGAACTTGCAAAGTCTTGACCTTTTCAAGTTAAACTAGCGTTTTATAGCGCCTTATATAAAAGATTAGCAAAAATCGATCTATATAAAGTTAAGGAGAAAGCTAAGATATAAAACCGATCGGGTCAAAATTTACTTTTTATTCTCACCAACGGAAAACCTACATTCGTGTCAAATATTTTAATACTTTTATATATATATATATGAACAATAAATTAGATATTAAGACTTAAAAATTTAAAATTTTTGTGGAAAAACGAGGTTGCGAGGGACACAGAAAGGCACAGGTAAGATCACATTTCGATAGAAATCCCCCCCCCACACTTAGAATGGAACATTGGCCTCAATGTTCAAAAATGTTAGGTTTTACCCTCACACTTAGGAATGAAAAAGGCAAATGCAAAAAATTCCAAGTGTGAAAGGGAAAACACAATATATATACATGATCATGATTAAGGATTCCATAATAAGTAGAAGATCGAAGACCGGATGATTAGAGGATTGAAAACAAGCACGGGTCTTCATGATCTTAAAGAATCCTGCAAAAACGAAACCACATACCATAGAAAGAAGCACGCCCCCACACTTGGGCTATAAATTAACACACTTACTTATTAATCAAGAAAATAGAAAGAAGAAAAGACACGGGTTGCCTCCCGAGAAGCGCTTGTTTTTGTTCACCGAGTCACTAGCTTGACTCTCCCCCATACTTGAGCTAGGTCAAGGAGGATAGAAATGGAGATACGGAACATCCAAGTAAGGAATGTCCCCTCCAGAAATCATCATCGGGCTCTTAGAAAAATTAGAAATGATTTCGCCCCGATGAGATAAGAGAGGAGAAATGAGAATACCAGGATTGAACACTTTGTCCTCGTTTTCAGATGAAAACGGAAGCAAAGTGTCAAACACTAGAGAAAGAGGATCACGGATGAATGAAATAGAAAATTCATCCCGTGATAAAAGTCTCTCGGATTGGACTTCAATGAATATCCCTGGATCGAAAATCTTGTTTCCGGATCCGAGGGAATCATGAGAAGGAGTGAAGTCCAAATCCGGATCAAGGGTGGGAAGGGTGGGCAAAATATTAGGCATAAGAACATAGTGTTCAGAAATACCCTTCACCACTTTGGTTGTCAAAACACCCGTATCGGGCTCAAAATCAAAGAAAACCTCAACATCCGGTGGTTCCGGAGGAGGACGAGGAGATGACGGATCATTAAAATGATCAAGGTTAGATGACTCAATTTCGGGAAGGGGAAGGGGATCAATGCTAAGCAATTCTTCAAGAAAACGGATATCCCCTTCCGAGTCATAGTCGTCATTCTCAATGCCCGGTGGCATCGAGTCATCCGTAGCAAGAAATAAGTCGATCTCCTCCATATGAGAGTCACTATCCTCAACGGGGATAGGAGATGGAGATAGAGACTCAAGAATCGTATCAGCAATTTCCAAATTAAGTTCTTCCGGCGGTCGTGGAGATGAATTATCATACAACAAATTCTCAACAAGACGGATTTCTTCCTCTAGATCAAAGTCGGCTTTCTTAATTCCCGGTGGAATTGGATCGATATGAGCGAGTTCACCAGAGAACTCCTCGAGAAGATAATCAAACTTAGGTGAAGAATCAATTAAAATATCACGGTTAAGCAAAGATTCGATAAGATTAGACTCGGCATTGAAATAATGCGGATCAATCTTTGGAGAAATGATTTCTTCATCATCAAAAAGAGGGTTCGAATAAATTTTGAAATTTTCCATCGGAACGTCCTCATCAGAAAGTGACTCGTCATCACTAGAGGTGAAATCGTCGTTTGAATCAAAGAGAGGATTCGAGAAAGTTGTAAAAGTCGGAGAAGTTTCATTACACTCGAGCACATCACAATCACTTCCATTATCGGAAAAATCCTCGGACTCACTTGGGATTGGGACAAGGTTCTCAACACTAGACTTTATTAATTCGTCCGATTCCTTTTCAGGAATAGTGTCAAGATGCTCGTCCCCCATTATGAGAGAGTCCTCGGGTTCCTTGGTTGGTAAATCGGGTGTGATAGCAATGGTATACTCCTCGTCATCATCGTAGCAAATGGGAATCTTCCAATATCGATCTTTAGCCGCTTGCTCTTCCGCAATTCGCTTTTCTTCTTCCTTCTTTTGCATAATTTGACCAACCATATCACATATGGATGTCATTTGCTCCATAAGCTTGTTTTGAGAATTGAGAAGGTCATTTTGAACATTGAAGATTGGATGATTGATGGTATATTGCGGGGGTTGAGTTTGGTCAAAGCCGAAAGAATTAGAATCATAGCAAGAATTTTGCTCATGATAATAGTCTTCATTCATTGGTTGACATTGGTAAGTTTCATGAGGACCCCCGCAATTTTCACAACAAAGATATTGTTGTTGAAATTCATGAAAATCTTGCGGGAAATTAAAGTCTTGATTGTAACACGGTTCCGGATAGATAAACGGGACTTGAGGTGTACAATAGTGACCATAACGAGCATCGTTCCCGCAAAATTCACAAGAATACATAGAAGGTTGTGGAGGTGGGTCGAAAACGTTAGGAGAATTATCAACAAAGTTGGGTTTTGAAGCGTAAGGTAATGAATTTTCTTTTTCGGAATAGCACGTCGGATCAAAACTTGGCAAAGTTTGTGGGAGCTCATCAATGGTTTGATTGCATGGTTCCGGATTAGAGATAATCAGAGCTTTCGGTGGACAATTATAACCAATATGAGCACCGTTCCCACAAGACTTGCAAGTACATTGTTGACAAAAAATTCCATCTAACGAATCACCACACTTGTAACAACAATTGTGGTTAATTTGTGGAGGACTTTGCGAAGAATTTCCAAAAGAAAACGTCTAACGAATTCAACCACACTCGAAACACAATAAGGTTAATTTGTGGAGGACTTTTGTAAAGAATTTACACCTGGTGTCGGGCCTTGTTTGGACAACCGAATGGCTCTTGAAATAAAAAGTCAGTATCGTCATCGATGACTTGGAAGTGTCCTTGGAAGACTTGAAAAAACATTCCTCCAATGTCTTCGTATTAGAGCACGTTGTCACAATATACACCCATGAACCGGGTCCTCCACAATCGAGCCAAAAAAAATTTCAATTTTAAGGGGTCGTTGAGACGAGTATGGTACGGAACCAGAATCTTGTCTCAAGATTCCCTTTTGAACAACCACAGTCTTAGTGTGCAAATTCCACAAGACTAAACACGCTTATAAACGCGGTAATGGGGATCAACCGACGATCGAATGACGGCCATATAGAATTAAACACAATCAGGGTTAAGAAAAGAATTAAAATGGATAAAGAAAAAAGAAGATTAATTTATGGCTTCGATTTTTTTAAGCAACATATTTTATTAACGGAGAAAATGAGATAAGACAACTTAAACCAATAATCAACTCGTTTCACGGTAGCTCTCTAAAAGAAAAACGCACAAAGGAGCGGAGGAGTAGGAAAGCGCGAAGCTATTAAAAACCTTCTCCTTTCGGGTCGAAGTTTCCCCTAGTGAACAACCCTCCTTATACCCCTCTTATAGTTTTTTAATCAATTAAAGGTGAGCCGTACTTCACAAGTGACACAAAGGCAAGTTTTAAATCTTTTGTTCGGGAACTTATATATAATCTATAGTTGAAAAACATTATTTTGAATGAATGATTTTTAATGATAATTAAGGATAATGTTTTTATATTTTGATTATTAATATATTTTTTTAATTTATCTAATACTAAATACTAATAAGAAGAAAATGAAAAATATTTTTGTGTATTTTATATTTATATAAATAAAAAGAAAATATTCACAAACGGAATGACAATAGGACAATCAGAAAAAATTAACCTTCACGGGAAGGGTCTTCAAACACTAATCGTCAAACAACACTGAAAAACATTTCACAAGCCTCCCCGGAGGCGTCCCAAAAAGTATCTGCTCTTTTTAGGTAAATAAATAATTAATATATTATAAATATACTACAACTTATATAACCCAAAAACAATTCAAGTTGCCCTTGAAAAGTTTAAAAGAAAGACAATCAATAAAATCCGAGGAGTATGATAGGATATTCCCGGGTCGTAGTCTCAACGAGGCGTGAATTTAAAAATCAAAAGTCGGTTTGAATATCAATGCTTGAATGGAAAAGATATGGGGTTGAGTTTCTAAAACTACTAAATTATAATGCCAAAAACAGTAAAAGCAACCCAAAAACGAAAGCAATTATAAGTTAAAACCTAAAAAACGAACGTAAAAACGTGACAAATTAACCTAAAATTTCAAATTTTAAACCTAAAGTGAATTTTTTTTCTTTTAATAAACTATAAGTGACTAAAAAGGAAGTTATAACCCAAAAACCTAACTGAAAACGAGTTGATTTGAGTTACAACCGAGAAGAAACGAGACGGTGATTCAAATCCCCGTTCTTTAAAAAAAATGAATTTATACAAAAATATGACCCTACGAAAGCACTAATATTTTCAAAAAACATGTGAAAAAAGAAAAATTTTAAAAAAAAAGATTTATATTTTTTTTGATAATTTTTCTATTTACTATGTATTAAATAAGATTTTAATCTAATTAAATTATAAAAAATATGAAACGATTTATAAAAAATCTAAAAAAATTATAAAAAGTAGCTGACGTTATAAGGGATCTATGAAAAATATAATGGACTAACCAGCTTATTGTAATAAGCTGTAAATAAGCCAAACAGGCTTAGAAGCTTATTGTCTAGAAACGTGTTTAATGAATATTGTTTGTGAAAACTTAACAGTGAAAGACCCCAGGGCAGATGGTTATGGAGGTTAATGTTAAGAGTTGAGGTAGGTAGAGGTTCTCAGAGGGTACTGTGCCTGTATATGCTCACCCTGACTCCCTACTCCCTTTTTATCTTTTTTTGGGAAAAACTTTCAAAAGCCAAAGTTTGAAAGGGCTTAAAAATAAGCACTTTTAAAACTGGGAATTATTTTTGAAAAGTTAAAATAAGCACAGTAAATAAGCAAAAAGGGGGCAGATTCTGTTTATTTTTAACTAAGGCTATGAAGAGTTCAACTGTTAAGCTAGAAAAAGGGAAAATAACCTGATACAAGTAATAAGCTATACCTAAGAAACTAATGAAAGCACAAATAAGCTAAGACATTATGCTAAGATCAGCTAGAAAACTAAAAAAAAAGTCAATACAAGTGATGTACATTTCTCTAAAACAAAATGACTAAAAGAGCTAACTAAGGGCTATTTCTAAGAGTAATAAGCAGATGAAAAACAAAGATAAGCAAAACTAAATAAGCTCCTATACCCATTAAGCAAAGGCAAACAAAAATAAGCAATGAAAGTCAAACAGTTAAGCAAGAAATGTAACTAAGCTATTATGAGCTCAAGCTGCATACCAACAGCCAAGAGACACTTTTTGAGCATATATTTAAGCTTGCAAACTAACAAGGTAAAGCTCAAAACCTAACAGCAGCTAAAGTCAGACCTACATGCTTAAAGAGAAAGCAAAAATAAGACATTCTTAAAAACAAATAAGCAAAGAACAGGGACAAACAAAAAGGCTTCAATGGTTGATACATGCCTGATTTGGAAAAAAAACTCTAAGACAACAGGTTTGCTTTCGTTTTGGCTTTAGTACATTCAATAAGCAAATATGAAAAGGGAAATCAGCAAACACATAAAAGAAGAAAAGCTTATGGGTCCTTAAGCTAGAAGAAACAAATTATGCTCAAAATCAATGGCCAATAACAGAAAATAAGCAACAATAAAGGCAAGACTACCACTATAAATTTAACTAATTACTAAATCCTAAATCCTAAGCTAACTGCAATGGAATTTTAAGCACACTTTAAGCTAAGAGAATTAAAACCTGATAAGGCAAGAGAAGACTAACAACATAATAATCTAAAGCACTCCAAGAAATATGCCAAGGAAAAAAGAGGCAAAGAGCATAAATAAGCATATAAGCTCATAAAATGACTCTGCTTACAAACAGTCAATTAGGCCTACTTATGGCTTAAAAATAAGCCATCTATAGGGAACTTATGGCCTAAGGGCTTATACATGCTTAAAGTCTGAACAATAAGCTCTCTAAAACAGTAGACAACAATGACTTTGAAACTAATTTAATCCATGAAAAAAAGCTAAGACAAAAGGGTTGTTTTACTCAGCTTATACTGAGTTTTGGTTTTTCTTAAAAGACAAAGGGCTTATTTGCAGCCTCATATTTAAGCTAGATTAAGACTTTTAAAAGCTAAGATAAGTTGAAACAGATGGAGTCTACCCTATAAACTGCTTATGTTTTCAATTTCAGCATCTAAAACATACATTAACTAGACTAAAAGAGAGATTGAAAAAGGGGCTTCTTGTTTAAACTTACAAAGACTTATAAAAATTTTGACTCAAAACAACATGGTCAAATAAAAACTAAACTATGCCTTACTCTACTGAATTTAACCATAACATAGAGTCCTAAAAACAACCTTAAAGCAACTTTTAGCAAAAATCAAATTAAAACCAGTTTGAAAAGATTTTCAAATCACAGGTTTGGACATCTTTTAGACAACACTTAAAACAAACTCAAAGACCATAAAACTTTTTGAAAACTAAGTGAATCAACTTAAAAATGCTTGTTGAAGGTAGACAAATGACCCAAACTATTTAATAAACTATTTTGACCCGTTTGACCACTTGTGCCAAACACCCCATAAAAGGGCAGTTTACCATTTTTAAACTTGGTTAAGTTGTTTTAAGGCAGAACAGGATTACACATAACAATGATAAGCATCAATAAGACAACTTTAACAGACAATAACACTGATATAAGCAAGGATTTAACAGATTCAGTAATATAAAGAAAATGACAATTTTTATAAAAACTTAAAACTTGAGCTTCATTAAAAAGATTACAAATGCTTAAATGAAAGAGACAGAATTAAAAACATAATTTAAAGACAGGGTGTATACGAGGTGGGGTGAGGTGGTGATGGTGATAGGTTTGGAGTGGGGTGAGGATTTGTCTGGTAGCTATAGTGCACATGAAGTGGGGTTAGGGTCAATGGCGGGAAAGGGCTTGGGAAGATATACAGTGTAATTTTAAAACAGGGTAAAAGGTTTTTAGACATTGGCAAAAGTAACCCCTCCACTCTTATAATGATGTTGCAGTATAAGTCCTTGTGATATGAAACAGTTTTAGGAATTGACAGATTAGGCCCTCAATAGTTGTATAAGCAATTGCAGAGTTAGTCCTTTGTGTATTGGTGGGGGTTTTGGGGTTTGTCAACTTTGGCTCTCCATGGTGATATCTACGTTTGCCAGGTTAGTCCATAAAGGACTAACGATGGTTAATTGTAAAGGGTGTGAATGACTTAACTATGTTAAGTGTCAATGGGCTCATTTATATAATTTTGGGCCGAATAGGTTTAAAGGAAATTTTGGGCCTTTTTTATGTGTTTTGGGCTAAAGTCTTCAAATAACATACTAATGGGCTTATCCGGCCCATTAGATGGGTTCGGGTGGGCCCATTTAGTATTCTTCGGATTTGGCTTCGGGTTTGACCGTTGACTTTTCCGGTTGACTTGACTTTGACTTTTTGGTCTTTGGCTTCGATTTGACTTTGTCTTTTCCACGCTTTTCCATTCCGTGCTCGGTTTTGTCGTTTTTGGTTTGATTTTTCGTCCTTTTGTCGGATATCCGTTTCCTGCACAATATAAGTGAAAACATACAAATACAATGTATTTTTGGTACGTTTTTGGTCATTTAAGTCTGATTTTAATGGTGAAAAGTATGTGTAATTAAACGCATACCAAAGATTCCAGTGAGCTTTTGTTGAGGAGATAGAGGGACCAATGAAGGATCAGTCTCTATCTGCTAATGCCTCACCTATAGCCCTATCACTAGGCTACATTGCTGACTCTGATCCAGAAGAGGATAAGGAGGACCCTAAGGAGGATCCTGCTGACCATCCTGCTGACGGATGAGACAATTATGATAATGAGTCAACTGATGATGACAACGATGATGATGACGTTGAGAAGTATGAGGAGGATAAGGAGGAGGAGGAGCACCTAGCTGCGCCAGTGCCCTGGTTTGCTTGATGTCGATGTGGTTGGTGAGCGTTATGCGTTGACTGTCTGGTGTTTGGGGTTTGTTGTAGAGCCGAGACATGATCCTGTCCCCTCAAGCTGAGAATACAGAGGCATTTGAGACTGATTAGTCTGCTTCTACACCCCCCACCTCTCTACACCATATCATCTTGTCTTTTGAGACCAAATCCCGTGCAGCACGGATGTCTATTTAATACCATACTCCACGATCACCATTTACTAAGGCATGCATTACTGAGTTGCTGCTGCACTACCTTTATCATCACCAAAGAATATTAAGTCACTTAAAGATAACATAAGAGGCTAGCATCTAGAATCTTGAGAGGCACCCTGGCCCATAGACAAATAGATTTGTAAGTGTAGCTTGTTTTGTATTATATCCTACTAAACTTGAGTAATACTCGGTTGGTAGTGTTAATAAAAAGCCTTTGTACTCATTTACTCATGTAAAACGATGTATTAAGTATAACTACGCTGTTTGTTAAGATCATGCTACTGTATGAAGGGGAATTATTACGCCATGGTTGTCGATATCTTATAAACTCTGCATAACGTGGTCTCACCTTAAATATATGTTGGATCACAGAGTGTCAAGATGTTTCCTGTAGAAACTTCATATACATTTTGTTCCCTGTGATTTTTCAAGAAATGATGACAACTATTAATCAAGGGATGAGTGTTTGAGTAAATTGAGCGCAGTTGTAACCAGTGATAGTATACTATCGAGGCTATTGCTATGAATGTGGAATCAAAGCACAGCAGGAGTGATTGCTTGAGCGAAATAACCGAAACAATGAAAACCAAACTAGAGGGCTCGATCACTAGGAGCGGTGCATGCTTATGAGAAGGGAAACCGATCAAGACCCTAACAACAAATAAAGATGAGATCAAAGGCTTATAAGAGAAGTTGTCCTCGCTTTGGCCTAATAAATCCTTAAGTTGAAACTATCTATAAGACTTTTCTCTCCTTAGAGTTCTCGTTAGTATTTTCCCTTAAATTTCATTGTATACGAATGATTTTCAAATTATCTCTTCAATTATTCGATTAGGAGAATTTCGTCAATAATAACTTAGGTTTTCCTTATTTACTCTTCACAAAGCTACTCTCACTAATAATCATGAAATTATAACGTTATTTTGAGAGACGAAAAAGATCAATGCATCGTTAGTTCCCTTAACTTATACATGCCTGTATCAACTATGTATAAATTTAGGAAGGTACCAGCCGGCCTGAGAGTAATCACATCTAAAAACCTCTGTCAAGGAAACAATTATTTCTACTTATATCAAAGATTTTGTGTGCGTATCATAGAACGCGTTACTTTTGGAAATCAAATTAATTGTAACCACATCAACATAAGCAGAACCTTCACATCCGTCTCTACTATAAAGTTGCGCATCATCTAATACCCAAAATCCTAAGACCTAGAAGCCAAGACACTTACTAGTCTCCCTATGACAATTTCGCTCTCGAATTAGCTCCCATTAGAGAATTTACTAAATTACCCATTATCGAACCAAAACTTAATGCGTGTAAAACTTGGTAGTATTCGATGCTTATAAACGGTATTGGATTGGTGCGAAGTACCAAGCGGTATCATTAAGATTGTTCGCATCCCCTGGAGAAACTGAAACCTTAAACATACCTAACGCAGTGACTGGAAAACAGGAAGAAC
The DNA here is from genome assembly GCA_026074375.1 of Tanacetum coccineum. Lineage (NCBI taxonomy): Eukaryota > Viridiplantae > Streptophyta > Magnoliopsida > Asterales > Asteraceae > Tanacetum > Tanacetum coccineum. Next base: position 12,287 of record BQNB010116973.1, read on the forward strand.
CAAGGGAAATGTGACACGATTAAACATCATTTCGTGCACTAAAATGCAGAAGTACATGCAAAAAGGATTTCCTATCTTTTTGGCACATGTCACTGCAAAGGAGGTTGAAGACAAGTCAGAGAAGAAGCGACTTGAGGACGTGCCAATAGTTTGAGACTTTCCTGAAGTATTTCCTGAGGACTTGCCGGGTCTTCCTCTGACTCGACAAGTGGAGTTTCAAATTGATTTGGTACCTGGTGCTGCACCTGTAGCACGGGCACCTTATCGATTGGCGCCTTCCGAAATGAAAGAGTTATCAGAGCAACTGAAAGAGCTGTCCGACAAAGGCTTTATAAGACCCAGTTCCTCACCTTGGGGAGCTCCGGTCTTGTTTGTCAAGAAGAAGGATGGATCATTCCGGATGTGCATTGACTATCGGGAATTAAACAAACTGACAGTGAAGAACCGTTATCCACTCCCCAAATTGAGATATTTATATTATCAGCTTCAAGGGTCGATTGTCTACTCGAAGAATCGACCATAAATGGTCATGTTATATCACCACTGAGGTTCGGAGAAGACAGACAATACCGAAGACTGTCTTCAAAAACTCATTACGCAATGTATAAATTTTAAGTTATGGCCATTTGGTTTGACGAAACGCAAACCTGCCCGTATTCCAGGACCAATACGAATCGGGTGATTGCAAACAATCTTTGGATCAATTCCGTATTGTCTTTATTGATGATATTCTGATATATTCAAAGAACAAGCAAGAACACGAAGAGCACCTTAAGCTAATCTTAGAATTGCTTAAGAAAGAGGAGTTGTATGCCAAAATTTCCAAGTGTGAATTTTGGATTCTTAAAGTACAGTTCCTCGGTTACGTGATTGACAGCCAGGGTATTCACATAGATCCCGCCAATATCGAATCCATTAAAGATTGGGCATCTCCTAAGTCGCCAACGGAGATTCCGAACAATTTTTAGTCTGTGGGGTACATATCGAAGATTCATTGAATGGTTATTCAAAATCGGCCAAACCAATGACATAAAGCTTACTCAAAAGAAATCAAGTTGTTTGTGGTGCGATAAACAAGAAGCAGCTTTTCTCAACTGATTAAAAGAAGAAGTTGTGCAGCACCAATCCTGGCCATACCTTGAGGGAAGCGAGATTCATCGCATACTGCGACGCTTCAAAAAGGGTTTTGGGCGCTGTGTTATAGCAAAGAAGAAAAAGGTGAATTTCATATGCATCACTCCAGTTTGAAAAATCATGTAGAGAACTATAACGACCCATTGATTTTGGAAACTTGGCAAGCAAGCATTGTTCGATCTTCAAGATTTGGGAGCACTACCTGTATGAAACCAAGTGCCACGTGTTCACTGATCATAAGAGTCTACAACACATTTCTTAATCAGAAGAGAGATGAACATGAGACCACGTCAATGGTTGGAGCTGCTCAGATTATGATTGTGAGATTCGGTATCACCACGAGAAAGGCAACATTGTTGCTGATGCTTCTAAGCAAGAAGAGAGAGATCAACCATTCAGAGTTTGACCATAGTCATGACTATTGGTAGGATCTTCCCAACAAATCTTGAATGCTCAGACTGAATGCCAAAACCAAAGAACATCAAGATGAAAAGTTAGATGAATGTTGGTTGAAACGCAAAAAATCCATGAGCGAATAGAGGGAAAGAGATGGATACCACCGAAGCGGAAGGAACCCTATGCCTCAAATGGCAGGTAGTTGGCTACCCCGTTGATTGGCGATTTGCGACTGTGATCAGACAATCCAACAAATCAAAGTACTCAACCTACCGGTGTACCGACAAGAATGTACCAAATATGAAAGAAGCTATATTGCGGTCACTAGCATAGTATACATAATACTTAACCTATGAAGTACACCAACAGTTTTTTTGACATTTAAAGGCAATGTTTTACCATGGTTGGTCAATAGGCAAACGAGGTGCCAGGATCCATTGGAGCCGAAATTGTTATCACGCTAAAGAATTTGGATGTAATATGTTTTCTGGGAAATGTATTGTCAATCTATTGTAATAATCAAATACTGAACAAGTAAAGCTGTATGCTTTGTGTAACAAGTCTTTTATCAAATCCAATGTATCATTTTAAACGACTTTTGTCGTTCTTAATATATCTTGTGCCTTGATCTGAGAATCACACGCATCGATATCCTTAATTCCTATCGACCCCATATTGGGGGTGTTACACCACCTCCCTATACAGGGAAATTTTATGCACAAAAACTGATTTAGTTTACCTATCTAGATGATTTTTTTGATGTGAATGATCTGTTTAAGACTTCTGAAGTTAGAAAGTCTACTATAAGACTAATGGACCTGAGACTGCTAGGAAAGTAAATAGAGCCCTAATTATTAAGGATTGGGCAATCTGAAAGAGTGTGATGAATAAATTTACCCAAGGATAAAATCGTTAGATGTTTTAATAAACCTTAGTTTTGCTAAAGAGAAACTTTTGTTAAGTCTATACTACAAGTCAAATCTCTTAGTAAAACAACATTGATAAAAATAGCAAACACACATAGTCCTAAGGAAACAAAAAAACTGGAACCTAACAATTCTCAAAAATTAGGGAGAAATTTTGACATGTTTAACAAAGCTTGTCATGTGTGTGGTAGTTTTGATCATTTAAAGAATGATTGCAATAACTGGTATAATAATGGAAGATTTGTAAAACCAGTTTGGACCAATGTTCAAAGGGTGAACAAATAGAATATCTCTAAATTAACTCACGCCGGTCCAAAAAGGAACATGATTCCAAGAGCAGTCTTAACTAGGTCTGGCCTAATTTCACTTAATACTGCTAGACCAGTTAATAATAGCAGTGAATAATGCAGGACCCATGAAAAATGTCATTAATAATGCATATTCAACTGCTAAAAGGCCTTTTAACAAAATAACAGCAGCTAATAACAGTAATTTCACTAAAAAGGTTAATATTGTTAAGGGAACAAAGGTTAATACTACTAGGCCAAAAGCAGTTCTTAGTATTGTTAATGGAAACAAGGGAAATGCTGTTAAGGTCTCAGCATGTTGGGTTTAGAGACCAAAGCATAATGTTTTAGACCATGTCTCCAAAAACAATGGTGCATCAATGTCCTTTAAAAGATTTGACTATATTGATGCACAAGGCAGATCCAAGTCAGTAATGGCTTGGGTCCCCAAAAGAAACTAATTTTCCTACCATTATGTGCAGGGCAATCCACAACAAGATTTAAAGTATAAAGGAGTGATTGACAGTGGATGCTTAGATTATGAAGAAATTGATGGTGGATTTGTTGCCTTTGGAGGAGATCCCAAAGGAGGTAAAATCACTGGTAAAGGTAAAATCAGTACATGTAAATTAGGTTTTGAAGATGTGTACTTTGTTAAGGAGCTTAAGTTTAACCTTTTTAATGTCTCACAAATGTGTGACAAGAAAAACAATGTTCTTTTTACAGACACTGAATGTGTTGTTTTGTCTCTTGACTTTAAGCTACTTGATGAAAATCATGTCTTGCTTAGAGTTCCTAGAAAAGATAACATGTACAGTGTTGATTTAAAGAATATTGTTCCTTCAGGAGGTCTAACTTATCTCTTTGCAAAGGCCACATTAGATGAATCTAATCTTTGGCATAGGAGGCTTGGGCATATAAATTTCAAAACAATGAACAAACTGGTAAGGGAAAACCTTGTAAGAGGTTTACCTTCAAATATTTTTGAAAATAATCATACATGTGTTGCTTGTCAGAAGGGAAAGCAACACAGAGCTTCTTGTAAGACCAAAATAGTCAGTTCAATCAGCCAACCTTTACAAATGTTGCATATGGATTTGTTTGGCCCAACATTTGTAAAGAGTCTAATGAAAAAGATGTACTGCCTAGTTGTCACAGATGACTATAGTAGGGTTAGTTGGGTTTTCTTCTTAGCCACTAAGGATGAAACTAGTGAGATCCTTAAAACTAGAGGTGGCAAATGGGTTGGGTTGGGTTGGTTTGGGTCATGGGTCAAATGGGTTATGGGTCCAATGGGTCAATGGGTCAAACAGGTCATGTTTTAAAAATGGGTCTAACGGGTCATGGGTCAAACGGTTTGGGTTGGGTCGACCTACTAAATTATGGTGTTTTCATACATTTCTGAACGCTTTATACGTTTTCGTCGGCTTTTTACGTTGTCGTCCGTTTTTTTACGTTTTCGTTTGTCTTTTTACGTTTTCGGCCCTTTTTTACGTTTTCATCGGTTTTTTACGTTTTCGTCAAATTTCTTACGTTTTCGTCCGATTTCTTACATCTTCGTCCGTTTTTTTACCTTTTTTTACGTTTTCGTCAGTTTTTTTACGTTTTTGACCGATTTTTTACGTTTTCGTCCGTTTTTTTACGTTTTCATACGGTTTTTACGTTTTCGACCGTTTTTTTACGTTTTCATACGGTTTTTACGTTTTTGACCGTTTTTAGCGTTTTCGTCCGTATTTTTTACGTTTTCGTCCGTTTTTTATGTTTTTGTCCGATTTCTTACGTTTTCGTCCGATTTCTTACGTTTTCGTCATTTTTTTACGTTTGCATACGTTTTCGACCGTTTTCGTCCGTTTTCTTACGTTTACGTCTGGTTTTTTACGTTTTCGTCCGATTTCTTACGTTTTCGTCCGTTTTTTTACGTTTTTGTCCGATTTCTTACGTTTTCGTCCGATTTCTTACGTTTTCGTTCGATTTCTTACGTTTTCGTCAGTTTTTTTTACGTTTGCATACGTTTTCGACCATTTTCTTACATTTTCGTCCGTTTTGTTACGTTTTCGTCCGATTCTTTACGTTATTTCTTACGTTTTCGTCCGTTTTCTTACGCTTTCGTCCGTTTTTTACGTTTTCGTCCGTTTTTTACGTTTTCATCCGTTTTTTTATGTTTTTGTCCGTTTTTTTTACGTTTGCATACGTTTTTTTACGTTTTTGTCCGTACATTTTTTTACGCTTTCGTCCGATTTCTTACGTTTTCGTCCGATTTCTTACGTTTTCGTCAGTTTTTTTTACGTTTTTTACGTTTTCGACCGTTTTCTTACGTTTTCCTCTGTTTTGTTACATTTTCGTCCGTTTTCTTACGTTTTCGTCAATTTTTTACGTTTTCGTCCGATTTCTTACGTTTTCGTTTGTTTTCTTACGTTTTCGTCCGATTTTTTACATTTACGTCTGTTTTCGTTCGTTTTCGTACGTTCTCGTCGGTTTTCTTACGTTTCTATCCATTTTCGTCTTTTTTTTGTTTTTGTCTTTTTCTGAAAACGAATAAAGACGTATAAAACGTAAGAAATTGGACGAAAACGTAAAAAACGTAATAAATCGAACGAAAACTTAAGAAATCGGACGAAAACGTAAGAAATCGGACGAAAACGTAACAAATCGGACGAAAACGTAACAAATCGGACGAAAACGTATGAAATCGGACGAAAACGAAAAAAGAGACGAAAACGTAATAAATCGGACGAAAACGTTAAAAAACGGACGAAAACGTAAAAAACGGACGAAAACGTAAAAAACGGACGAAAACGTAAGAAATCTGACAAAAACGTAAGAAATCTGACAAAAACGTAAAAATGGGCGAAAACGTAACAAATCGGACGAAAACGTAAGAAATCGGACGAAAACGTAAGAAATCAGACGAAAACGTAAGAAATCGGACGAAAACGAAAAAAAGAGACGAAAACGTAATAAATCGGACGAAAACGTAAAAAAACAGACGAAAACGTAAGAAATCTGACCAAAACATAAAAAAACGGGCGAAAACGTAAGAAATCGGACGAAAACGTAAGAAATCGGACGAAAACGAAAAAAAGAGACGAAAACGTAATAAATCGGACGAAAACGTAAAAAACAGACGAAAACGTAAGAAATCTGACAAAAACGTAAAAAAACGGGCGAAAAAGTAAGAAATCGGGCGAAAACGTAAGAAATCAGACGAAAACGTAAAAAAACAGACGAAAACGTAAGAAATCGGACGAAAACGTAAAAAAAAGACGAAAACGTAAAAAACAGACGAAAACGTAAGAAATCGGACGAAAACGTAAGAAATCTGACGAAAACGTAAGAAATATGACGAAAACGTAAAAAAACGGACGAAATCGTAAAAAAAATAGACGAAAACGTAAGAAATATGACGAAATCGTAAGAAATTTGACGAAAACGTAAAAAAACGGAAAAAAAACGTAAGAAATTTGACGAAAACGTAAAAAATAGATGAAAACGTCCAAAAACCGTATAAACGTAAAAAAAAGTTATGATTAGAGTATATCACTTTTTAAGAAGTTATAACTAACTAGGTTAAAGATTAACTAGGTCGACCCATTCGACCAATTCCTATGACCCATTGGACTCATTCATTTTTATTTAAAAGTATGTTTAAAAGCCCATTGGACCCAAACTTCATTTAACTTAAAGACCCAAATGACTCAAATATTTAAAAAATGACCCAATTAAACCCATTCTTTTATATTTGGGTCAAGATTGCCACCTCTAATGGCTTGTCATTATGCTTGTAATTCCTTTTTTATTAGACTAGTGGTACTCGAACTGAACTGGTCTCCACATGACTCGAACTAACACCCCATTACATGACATTGTGACCTACCAAACCAACCTTACTTTTTCATTTGTTTGGTCTACTATGCGACCGAGCAAATTGAAAGAAAAGAATGGATAAATCTATCAGTTGGAGGGGTATTTGTATATATATTATAAAAATACCCCTTTTTTTCCTATAAAAAACCTAATTATTCTTCCTATTTCAAATATTTTCTTTTCCAGCTTAAACAACAACAATAATTATAAAACAAAAACCCTTTTTCCTGTAAAAAAAATACCTCATTTTTCCAATAAAAAAACCCAAGGATTGAGATTCTCTAAAGTTATATGAACTTTACCGGTAAAATTCTCTCACAAACATAACAATGAGGCTTACTGAGG
>BQNB010116974.1:0-21258 GCA_026074375.1 Tanacetum coccineum
TAATGCCTCAACACCCACAAGTGATCTAGGATCCAATTTATCAAATGCTCAATCGTCTTCTAATTCTTTTGCAGATCGTATAAATCATCCTATTCATCATAGACTCTAGATGCACAAAGCACATGATGGGAAACCTCAAGTTGCTGTGTAATTTTATTGAGAAATATCTGGGTACGATGCGGTTCGGGAATGATCAATTTTCACCAATTCTTGGATACGGGGATTTAGTTTAACGAAATGTCACGATCAAGAGGGTTTATTACGTCGAAGGGCTAAATTACAATCTATTCTCCATTGGTCAATTTTTTATACGGATTTGGAGGTTGCATTCAGAAAATCTACATGCGTTGTTAGAGATCTTCAGGGAAATGACCTACTTACGGGTACTCGTGGATTTAATCTCTATACAATAGCTCTTTAAGAATCATCTTCACCAACTTCAATCTATTTCATGGCAAAGGCTACACAAACTCAAACATGGTTATGTCATCGTAAACTTTCTCATCTTAACTTTGACACCATCAACTTGCTTTCCAAGAATGATATTGTGAATGGTTTACCAAAGTTAAAATATGTAAAGGATCAACTGTGTTCATCTTGTAAATTGGGTAAAGCAAATAGAAGCTCCTTCAAGACAAAATATGTTTCAAGTTCTAAAGGAGAGTTATATTTGTTTCATATGGACTTATGTGGTCCTATGCGGATTGAAAGCATCAATGGAAAACGTTCTAAAGGGGAGTTATATTTGTTTCATATGGACTTATGTGGTCCTATGCGGATTGAAAGCATCAATGGAAAGAAATACATTTTGGTGATTGTTGATGACTACTCACGATACACATGGACTCTTTTTATGAGATCCAAGTATGAGACACCAGAAGTACTTAAAGACTTTCTAAAGATGATTCAATAAAATCTTCAAGCTTAAGTGATTACTGTTCGCAATGACAGAGGAACTGAGTTCTTAAATAAGACCCTCCAGACATACTTTAAAGAAGAAGGAATTGATCACCAAATAATAATTGCTCAAACACCTGAACAGAACGGTGTTGTCGAAAGACGAAATCATACTCTGGTTAAGGCTGCTCGAACAATGCTCTCGGCTTCTAAACTTCTACTATTCTTTTGGGCTGAAGTAATAGCAACCGCATGTTACACCCATAATAGATCTTTAATCATCACCAGACATGAAAAGACACCATATCATATCATTAATAAAAGGAAACCAACTCTCAAACACCTTCACATCTTTGGTTGTACTTGTTACTTAGTCAGAGATATTAAAAACCTTAACAAGATAAAGGAGAAAGGGGATTAGTGCATTTTTATAGGATATTCTACACAGTCAAAGGGATATAGAGTCTACAATAAGAGAACCCGATTAATTGTTGAATCTATTCATATCAACTTTAATGATCTCAAGGAAGTTATGGCGTCAGTACATAACAGTCCTCGCCCCGCGCCCTAACGACAAATGACTTTGGAATCTCGCAAGTCACCTACCGCAGAGCTGATTGGTGTTGACTTTGGAAGGATTTCCATTCGTCATTGTGAAATACTAAAGAGTATCTCTTTGAATGTTCTGGCAAGATCACAAAGATAACGAGTAGGACTCTTGTTCACAGCTTGTGAACTTAATTGTGTCCAACATATTGGTAGAAATATTATGATATATAATCTATACATTCTCTTTGTGTTTTGGTGATGACAAATATGTAACTTATAACACATAACGTAAAGTGCTTAAGTTACTCGTGATCACAAATCATCAATGCATTCATACGACAACATCTCTCGATGTCTCAAGTATGCTTCAACGAAGTTTGCACCCGACGTAAATCACTTAAGGTATGAATAAATAAATGCTTAATTTATTTTATGATCAAAGGAATTTTTATTAAACCTTACATTCTTATAAAATGTAACAAACATTTTTAAAACTTATACAAAACATTTTTGTATTTATAAGAAATATTTTATTTAAAATAAATATTTTGAATTCAAATTTTCCACCTAAAAACGGATAAATTTGTTCTAGGAAACACCTCCCCTGGAAAAGACAAAAAGGGAGCGTCCTACAATGGGCGGCCCCCTTATAGGTAAGGGTGCCCCCCTTAGTGATAAGGGGGCCGACCATAGAGCTAAGGGGGCCAACCATGTAAAAACGCTCCCAGCTTTGCCTATAAATAGTGGACTGTTCCCACAGATTTTTTCACCTTTTGCACCTATTTTCTTTATATCCCGAATCAGTTTATACATCTTCTACATCCTCTAAAAACCCTTTGATCATTTAATCATAAGCATTTGTTTCTAAGTGATTCAAGCTTATTCCTCCAAGTGCAAGAGAAGAACTCTCGCTATGGTAAAACATACGAAGTTATGTAGTTTAGTTAGTACATTCATGACATGTCTTACATTCACAATGTATAAATTGAGTCCATGTATTCCAAACTTGTGTAATAGTTAGATCGTGGGGATCATAGAGAGTATAGATTGATCGTGGTGATCGTAAAGAGAATAGATAGATCGGGGTGATCGTGTTAGTGTTTAGGTGAAATAAAGTGTTAATAGTGCGGTTAGTATTTTAGTCCTCAAAATACAAAGTGTGTGGTAGACTGGTTCTAGCTAAGATTAAAACTCGACATTTAGCTTAGTGTCGGAAAACATTATAATTGATGAAGTGGTTTGTTATGTTAGGCCATAAACATAACGGGTATGGTTGTACCCAAAGAAGAACTCGACATCTAGCTTAGTGTCGAAAAATAATATAAGCAATGTTATATGGTTTTCTCCGGCGAGAAGGGAGCTTGTTGACTAGTGAAGTAACTCTCGAGTTGGGTAATCGGGGAGTGGAGTAGGGTGAAGAGGAGTTTCGTGACCGAACCACTATAAATTATCGCGTCCGGTTTGCACTTTCTTTTACCTTTCGCTTTACATCTTTATTTACCTTATCGTCTTACATTTCTATTTGCATTAGATCTACATGTGTGTTGATTGTTGCTTATGATGTTTGGATGATGATTGTGCTATGGATAGAAGTTAACATTGTGATTGTTATATAATTATATATATATATTCTAAATACCAAATAGTATAAGAAGTATTTCGTTAAGAAATGAAAATCACTTTAGGAAAAGTGATGACCAAATCTTTCCCAAGTCATATCCCGACGAAGCGTAAATTGAAAATCTCGTTTAAGTTAGTGATCGCGTGATTTGAATAGTTTATGATTTTTATTTTGGTTTCTATAACTACTAATGAAAACCTAAAAACATGTAAAAGCAAGTAAACAATTAAGACATTTAAGACATTTAAGACATTTAAGGAATTAAGCATAAAACGTTAACGGGAAATTAAAAAAGCGACAAGTAAGCAAGTAAATCAAATTTTAACCCTACAAACTCAAATTTAATTTTTTAAAATCCTAAATGACTAAAAAATAATTTTAGAAAAGAGAATTATATTTTTTTGACTTTTATTTTATTTAGTATGAATTAAAAACTATTTTAATCTAAAAATATATAAACAAATTATTAAACCAATTTAAAAAAAATCTGAAAAATTACGAAAAGATACTTTTATCTATTCTACACATAATAAAAATAACAATAGGTTCACCAAGCTTATTTAAATAAGCTGAAAGAACCCAAAAGGCTAAAAGCTAAAATTGAAAAATACCCCCTCAAAATACCAAATGCGCCAAGAGTCCAAACAGGAAAAACCCAAGGGCGCAAGATGGGTGAGGTGTGGTGGTATTAAGGTGTTGGTATTTAATGTTAAGGTCTCGGTTCAAACCTGAGACTTCCCTATAACTTCCCAACATTTTTATTTTGCAAAAAAAAATTTATAAAAAAGTTAAACAAGACTTAAATAAGTAATTTTAAAAAAAAGAACTTTTTCTGAAGACTTAAGATAAGCTAGATATTAGCTTAATAAAGTGACAGATTTACTTAAAAAGCTTTCAAGCTTTTAGCCTTAAACTGATTTTGTCAAAAAGCTATTATAAGCTAAAACTCAAACTAAATGAGCCAACTATGGCTTATAACAGACCTAATAAGCAAATCTAAACAAAATTTAAGCAATTCCAATAAAGCCGAGAGCTTAAAATCAAACGAGCCTAGAAGGCACTTTAAGCTAATTTTTAATGCCTATTGACCAATAAGCTAGACCTCAAAACCGAAAGACAAATCGTTCCACCTCTAAGCTATAATGAATCATCAAAATAAGCACTTTGGAACACTAAAAAGTTATGAAAAAGCAACCTAAATAAGACATTTTACACTCAAAAGCTATGTTTTTAGATTAGTTTTTTTAGAATTTTTTTTATATAAAAAACTAAAAGGCAAAGTGAAACCCTACTTTAAGCTATGAAAAAGCTGTCTAAACCCCGAAATTAGCACAAACTTATAAAATCTATACTATAAACTATTTATGCTATTAAAATCAAACACTAAAACAAATTATAGCTACCTTAAAATTAAGATTGGAAATGGACTTTTGTCTAAAAGTGTGCTGAAGCACTTGACAGATTTTGACTAAAATCTTAAACCACAAAAGCAGGTTTATACCACTATGTTTCTAAACCATATTAGGACTTAAATCAGCAGAACAACAACAACTCAAAGCAACAATAAGGATTAGAGCCATGATAAGCATCAATCTGAATTGATGGACTTTAGAATTCAAAATTGCAATACACAAACCTATGAAATTTTCACTTTTAAGCCTATTACAACCCTTGAAATCTTAATTTTGAAAATCTTAAAATAACTTATAAATTAGATTTGAAAGACACAAAATGACTCCAAACAGCCAAACATGAGTGAGTGCCACGCATGTCCAAAACCCCTTTTAAAATATTTTTTCCCATTTTAACTTAGTAAGTCGGATTTTAACGAAAATTAAAATACCATACTGTATAAATAATATATTGAGACCTATTTAAAGGCAGATTTAAACCTCAAATAAGCATAACAATAAGCTACAAGATTAAGACTTGTTTGTGTTTTTTCAACGATTTTAATTAAAAGTTAAAGTAAAAATATAAAACTACAAATATCAACAGACAGCCCGTAAAGCAATAATAAGCAGTAATAAGCAAATCTAAACAGTAAATAAGAACTAATAAGCAGAAATAAGCAATAAATAGTTTAAAGCTATAAAATGTAAAAATGAACTTACAAATGCCCTTTGCTCAAAACAAGAGTATTAACATGCTCTTAGAGCTTATCTACAAGCTCCAGCTTGTTAGAAACAAGCTGGTATAACCCATAAGCCCATTCCTTTTTGGCTTATCATCCATATTAGCTTTTAAGTGATTTTTGAGTGAAAATGACTTCAATCTATAAACTATGAAGAAGTTTATATAGCTTAAGTTGAACATCTTAAGTATAAGTAAATAAGAGCTTATAAGAGCTTGTAGATATTTTTAACTCATATGAAACAAGAACATAAAAACAGATAACTTTTTAAGATAAAAGCATCAAACTTTCATTAAACTTTAAAAAAACATTACAAGATTTGAAAATAAACTAACATTAACTTAAAATAAGCTAAAAATTACAAGGAAGAAAAGATGCCCTAATGGCGGGCCTAATGGCCCTATTTATAGATGGAGGAGGAAGGTTCTAGGTCTTCAAGTGTGTTTCTTCTATGAGAGGGTTTGAGAGTGCTCTCCAAGCCTTTAATCTTATCCCTTGAATCCATTTGTGCTTTTTTGATCTTCATCACAGCCATTGATTGTGTCCCATGCCCCATCGTCCAATCAAATATCATGGGATTACCAAGGTGGTTTGTCATTTTCTTGGGAGAATAGGTTAAAAGGGTGTGAGTGGGTTTTGTCGGTTGTATAGGTTGAAATGGAAAAGATGGTAAATAGTGATTGTGTGGTTTTGGAGGGGTTTTATTATTTGTTAAATTTGGGTGTTTGGGATAACAACCGTAAGGTTAAAAAAGGTGTAGACAAACGGAGTGATGAGGTTATTTTGTTTAAGGGATTGGGCCATTAGTTGGCGGTTGTTATGGTTTGGATTTTGTTATAAGGTTTAATCAGATAAGCTTAATGGCCTGACTTGGCCCATTAATTTAGGTACGGGTTGGCCCAATAAGATGCTCATGTCCCCGGCTTTGATCTTTCACGCTCTTTCTATTCCCGTGCATGGTTTTGGCCTTGTTTTTGTCCTTTAGTGAATATCCGATACCTACACAACATAAATCACAAAATACACAAATACAATGCATTTTTTGATATATTTAGGTCATTTTAGGCTTGTTTTATTAGGTCAAATGTATGTGTAATTAAGCACATACCAAAATCCCTCATACTAAACTATTGTTGTATCCTCATGAAATGCTATAGTAAACACTTTAGAATAAGAGTCTTAATTCCCCTCGACTAATTACCTCAAAAAGTAGCTAAGCGTTCATCTTAAGGAATTAAGAACTCAATAGCTTTGAAAAGCCCCGTTTTGACCATTACACTAATTACCACACATATTTTTATATTTTTCCTTTTTCTTATTCTTTTTATACTTTTCTTTAAGCAACTAACTAGAAATGTCTGACTTTGTTTATTTGCATAACCTTTTAGTCATAGCACTTCAATCTAAAATGCAAAAAAAGAATAAATTCACTCCCTGACTTTCACTTGTCCGAAACCAAGCTAAAAATGAAATCACCGGTTAAATATAAGTTAAAGCTAAACTACTCAGTAGACCTGTAACTTGTAAAACTTTTTATTTTTTTTTCACTCCCAACAATTATTATATCTTATGGGTGAATGTGTTTATTTCGAATTTCAACCATTGATCAACCTTTTTAAGAAAATTTGCAATATTTCTATGCTTTACGTTCCACCCAAGAATTATGATTTTGAAGGCGAGATCATTCCATGTACACTTTCGTCTTCTCTGCACATCCAGCTGAGACCGCTTGGCGGTACCAGCTTTTTGACACCCACATAGAATAGTATCGGAACTCCACGACCTTTGTTTCAAAAAACTCTAGGCTTCCGGTTAAAATAAACAATTCATTTAGAAAAACTACAACTTAAAACGAAATAGTCTTAGTTCAAAGCATATTCAAATTTAAAAAAATGAATTTTTCCTATATTTATAAATCACATATATTACAACATAACATTAATATAAGTATACTTTATAACCTCCACCATATTTATACGACATGTCACATCGGTAAGTCGCGCCCGCTCCATCACCAGTTGTCTTATTTCGCTTCCGGAAATCCTAGACCTTTTGAAGGCTGCAACATCGGTTGTGAGGCCGGCAAGATGCACAAACCTTTTATCAGTCGTCGGATTATTTATCTTACAATATAAGGCTTCTATTGAAACTGCCAACATCGATGTAGCCGCAAGAGGCTTAAACGTTTTATCAGCTCACAGTTTTTATTATTATTATTATTATTACCTCATTTTTTTATTTTATTTTTTATTATTACCATGATATAGAGAAAATTTCTTTTTAGAAAATTTAAGTATAAATTTAAACTAAGACTAAAAAGTCTAAAAATATTGATTTAAAATGGACTTTTAAGTGATAAAACCACTAACTTGTCTAATTTTCGAAAAGAGCACGTATTATTAGTCCTGTTAGAAGCTTTACGGAGGAAAAGCCACAAATTGCACTTATGAGCTCTTAAGATTTCTAACTAATCCTTGCTTAGCATCTAACTCATAATTAACTCTATCATTTCTCGTTCTTCGCAAATTTAAAATCTTTAATAAAAAGATCCCACAATGCCTTAGTCAAATAACCAGCTTATCAAGTTTATAAGTTTAGACAAAGCTAAGACTCAACAAATTGATTACGCTCGATTCAGTCAAAATTATTTCTTATTCTACCTACAGGAAAAGTCAAACATTATGACAAAACTCATATTTTAATTTTGAAAAAATGTTTAAAATTTCATTTTTATTGGTATTTTGGTGTAAAAAGAAACGGATTAACGTGAAAACAACGACTGCAGGCACAATCAAATCGATAGATCTCCCCATACTAGAACTAAACATTATCCTCAATGTTTTAAGAAGGGTCTCTACGTAAATCTAAAGCCGTTTATTAAGTATGCTCAAAGATAAACGTTAGTTGATAAGATTTAGGATATTGGATTCCCATAATCATGCTATGTATTGAAGCTCGAGTAAATGAAGGACAAAACTACGAGCACGAGAGTCTTCATAATTCGGGTCAATCCTGGACATACAACACAAACCACGAAACATGAGAAAAGAAGAGGCGAGCCTCCTCACGTCACACTTATTCATTACTACTATTATAATTATATTAGGTTAAGCATAGGTTGCCACCCACGAAGCGCTTGTTTATTAATGAGTCACTAAGCTTGACTCGTACCCAAATTTAGTTGTCCATGGTGAAGGTTTAGAGATCCGGGACAACCATAGGTGGTATGTCCCCTCTAAAATAATGTTTGAGTCTATGACCGTTCACCTTAATGTTTGGCCCATCAGTTTGAGATAACTCGACGGTACCATAAGGGAAAACTTGAGTAACGGTGAACTCCGTCCAAACAGTTTTTGAGCTTTCCGAAGAAAACTTTACTCGAGAATTTAAAAGAAAGACTCGATCATCACCAACTTTAAAATAATCTTTTAAACTTGGAGTCATGAATCTGTCCTCGTTTTCTCTTTGTAGAGTTAAAATATTCTCGTAGCTAGAATCACGGAGTTTATTTAATTCATTCATTTGAACTTTCCAGTGATCACCCGCGGTCCTGAGGTCAAAATTACAATGTTTCAAGGCCCAATAAGCGTTGTGTTCAAGTTCGATAGGAAGATGACAAACCTTTTCGTACACTAACTTATAAGGAGTGCACCCGATGGGTGTTCTGAAAGCGGTACGGAAGTCCCATAAAGCATCGTCTAACTTATCAGACCATGAAGCATGATTTTCGCAACTCCCTTTCCAAAGATACGTTTCCAACCAGTAAACCACGATTGAAACCTCTACTTGTCCACATCTTTGTGATGATATCGTAGAAAATGTGAGTAACTCCATACTTAAGCATGACCTTCGCAAATTGGTCATTGCAAAAGTGAGTGCTGTGATCACTAATTATAGCACGAGGAGTTCCAAATCGGGCGAAGAGAGATTTCAAAAAATTTACGACAACGCGGGCCATCGTAGAGGCGACCGCTTCTTTTTGCTTCAAATCCATTTAGACCAATAGTCTATAGCCCATGCAGAATGTACTGTACCCAACAGAAGACAAGAACGGCCCCATAAAGTCGATGCCCCATACGTCAAAGATCTCGCAACTTGAATTGCATTTGAGGCATTTTATCACGTATGAAATTTTTGCTTGACGATGACAATGTCACAACGTGTGACCAGTCATGGCAATCTCGTAAATAGTAGGCCCAAAAAAACCGAATCAGACTTTCTTATCGTGGTAGTTTGCCCATGATGTCCCACCCGTGGGTCCCATTAAATGGGCAACCGGAGGATATCAACAGCTTCTTGGCCGTAAACACATCACCTAATCACTTAATCCGCACCAATTCTAAACAAGTAGGGGTCGTCCCAAAAGTAATGCTTTACATCCTTAAAGAATTTTTTCTTTTGTTGGGACGACATCCCTTTCACAATAAAATTCCCCGCATGGTAGTTTGCAATGTCGGCAAACCATGAGGTACTAGAATCACCACGAAAGGTAACCATACCAAGACTCTCGAGAGGAAATGTTTCGGTAATTTCCTTGTTTTCGAGAACATCTTGGTGGGGATTTTCAAGTCTTGATAAGTAGTCAGCCACGAGATTCTCTGCTCCTTTTTTATCACGAATAATGACATCAAATCCTTGAAGTAGGAGAATCCACAGGATCAATCTCGGTTTAGCATCTTGCTTGGAAAGAAGATATTTTAGATTCGAGTGGTCCGTATACACTATGGTCTTCAACAAGACTAAATAAGGCCAGAATTTCTCGAAAGCATACATCATGGCTAATAATTCATTCTTCGTAGTAGTGTAATGTGCTTGTGCATCCGTCATGGTCTTACTAGCATAGTGTATAGGCTAAAAATGTTTGGTCTTACGTTGCCCCAGGACTGCACCAACCGCATAATCACTAGCATCACACATAATTTCAAATGGCAAGTCCCAATCGGGGGTAACTAAAATCGGAGCTTCAGTTAACTTCTTCTTAAGTATATTAAAACGCTAACTCCAATACACGTCTTACTTTTCGAGAAGATGAAAGGGAGGTTAATCTTTTTTCAAGAAGATGTCATCGCCGGCAATTTTAAGAAAAATCTTGAATAAACGCGATAAACCCGGCGTGACCTAAAAACATCGAATTGCCTTTAACAAATCCGGTGAGGGAATTTTAGCTATAACATCAACTTTAGGTTTGCCGACCTCAATTCTAGACTTTGAAATCTTATGTCCTAGAACAATGCCTTCTTTTACCATAAAATGGCATTTCTCTTAATTTAGAACTAAATTGGTGTCTTCGCACCGTTTAAGCATTTTGTTTAAATGGGAGAGGCATGAGGAGAAAGAATCCCCAAAGACCGAGAAATCGTCCATAAAGACCTCCATTGTTTCCTCGATCATGTCGTGGAAAATAGCCATCATGCACCTTTGGAACGTACCCAGAGCATTACATAAGCCGAAAGGCATGCGTCGGTAGGCAAACGTCCCATAAGGGCAAGTGAAGGTGGTATTCTCTTGGTCTTGCGGGTCAATTGTAAACTGAAAATATCCTGAGAAACCATCTAGAAAACAATAGTATTCGTTTCTCGCGAGTCTTTCAAGCATTTGGTCCATAATGTAACTGGAAACGTTCTTTGATTACCCAGTGGCATCGATGTATTTTCGGTAGTCAATGCATACACCACGCCATCCCGTAACTAATCTAGTAGGTAATCTACTCATTATCTTCAAATCAATTACGGCAATTCCACCCTTCTTAAGCACACTATAACTGGGGGCTCTTCCCACGGCAATCGAGATAGGGGTAAATTCAGTCCGGATCCAAGGAGTTTGGATAACTTCTTTTTTGATAACCTTATGATTTTTTGGGTTAACCCTTCTTTGAATGTTGAATTGCGCCGTTTAGACTCCTCCTTTAATATTTTGTGAGTACATAATTGAGGGTCAATGCCCTTTATATCGGAGATTTTCCAAGCGATGGCGTACTTGAGTGACTTTAAAACCTTTAGAAGTCAGACCTTCTCATCTTCTTTTAAGTTTTTAGCAATTATGACAGGTAGTTTATCAGTTCCCTCTAAAAATGCATACACAAGATGAGAATGTAAATCCTGAGGACTCAGATCCGAGATCATCATAGAAAGATTTATGATTTTAAGTTCACTCAAACATAAGTTCTTTCGAAGGAAGGAGATGACGATATCGTTTTTAATAACTTCTCGAGTAGAAGAAGGTCTCCCTCTGGATCAAAGTCGGCATCATCAATTCCTGGTGGAATTGAATTATTTGCAAGACAAGCTTCAATTTCTTCCAAAATGAAGTTACCTCCCTCAAAAAGAGTGAGGGAGGGGGAAAAAGTAGAAAGGATAAGATCTAAAGACGGAGTGGGATTTCCACTTGTTTAACTATCCAAGAATCCGAGCACTTCTTGAGCATACTCCTCACATGCTACGTCGATGACATCGATTTGATTAATCGACACAGCATCATTGTAGGAGTATCTCGAAGTTTGACCAACTTTAAAGGTTATGGCTTCATCATCAACTCGGAGAGTTAATTCTTCATCGTAAACATTAATCAAGGTACGTGCCATCCTCAAAAAGGGTCTCCTGAGAATTAAGGGAACCCGAGGATCGATAACATAATCAACGACTACGAAGTCAGCTGGAAAATGGAACTTTCCTACTTTTACAAAATACATCTTCGGCAATACCGGATAGACTAGTAGTCGATCGGTCTGCAAGTTCAAGAATCATTTGAGTAGGAGTAAGTTCGGCGAGTAAGAGCTTCTTCCATATGAAAAGAGGCATCAAGTTGATGCTTGCATCAAGATCGGCCAAGGCAAAGCATTCAACTAACTCCAGAAAATCACATGGAATAAGAAACTTGTCGGGGTCTCCAAGTTTTCTGGGCAACTTTTTTAGGATAAACGCCGAACAATTCTCATTCACCGGTGTTTTAGCTAAGTTAAACAATTTTTCTTTTTTATTAAGGAGACTTTTAAACATTGAAGCAAATTTCGGCATATGTAGAAGAGCATCCGCGAAACTGAGCTCGAAATGTAATTCCCTAAAGATATCAACAAATTTTGAAGCTAGATTATCATCTTTTTCATGGAGCTTCTGTTTTTTACCATGAAGTTAAGGTTATAACGTTTTAGGTTAGGACAACAACGCTCATCAATTGGAGCCTTGAGTTTTGGACTACCAAAGTTGATTGTTTTCGGTACTCGAAACATGCATCTTTCCCTTTGTCACCTCGGGTTCCCGTTCCACCAACTTGGGAAGAGGAGAGAGGGGTGGTGGAATTGGAAGTCCATCATAAGAAATACCACTTCGGGTGGTGATTGCCTTCAAGTCACCTCTCCGGTTAGAAACGGTGTTGCTAGGAAGTAAACCTGAACCCGAATAAGAAGCGGTACTCATTTGGAAAAAACTAGCCATTATATTCTTAAGCTCATTAGTTTGATTTGACATTGCAGTTTGTATTGAAGTTTACATTTCATTTCTCAATTCATTTTTTACATTATTTATTTGATTTTGCATAGCTTTCATATTAGCATCATTTATCTTCTTGTAGTTCAACAATTCATTTGAAGGAGCACCTTGAGTTTGCTAAATCGGAACTTGATAATTTGGATTTCCTTGATTATTTGCTTGGTTTTGATTATAACCTTGATTGTACCGGGTTTGGTTATTTTGCACATTCGGTTGAGCAAAACTCGGTGGTCGAATTTGGTTAGTTACACTCTGAGGACGGTATCCGGTATTTCCTTGATTATAGTTTATTGCGGCTGCTGAAACAGTATCCCTTGATATTACCTTGATATCCAGAAAAACGTTGCCATCGTGGCAAGACATTGTGGTAAAATAGGACCACCATAAGTAACACAAATTTCCTCAACTGCTTTCACGGAAGCTGGATGAGAAGATTTCTGAGCAAGCATAGCCTTAACGGCGTCTGCAAGAGCAGCAATCTCAAGAAAATGAGAGGTAGAAGAAGAAGGAGCATTTGTACTCACTTTTGAAACAATCAGTTTGTTCCGTGAGTTGCGAACTTTTGACTTGTTTTTAATAATTGTCAAAGCGTCTCGAGGAGTTTTAGTCAAAAGATTACCACCGGCGGCGCATTACAAAGAATCTTAATCATTGGTTAAATCATTGTAGAAGTAATCAAGTTGATCTCTCCATAAACCGTGAATTGGGCGATCACGAAGGAGATCCCATGAAAACGGTCCCTATGCATCACAAATGTTCATCAAAACGATGCTGAAAATACGTAATTTCATGTCTAGAGATTTGTAGTTTTGAAGAGAAAAATTGTTAATAAACCTTGGAAACAAATCTTCCCAAGTAAAGAATACAACGAGGGAAGGGTTCTTTTTCGAGCCAAATCCGGCTGCCTCCTCATAGTAAAAGGTAAAAGTGTAAGCTTAATTTGCGAATTAGGCACATCTCTAACGTAACGTGGAAGTAATCTTGTTAAACCAACGAATGTGAGCATGGGATCTCCTTCCAAATCTGTAAAATTGGTTAAAGTTACAAGATTTAGAAACATGTTAGCTCAAAATTCTCACGCGAGAATAAAGCGTTGAATAATATAGCATCTCTGTAACCCTCGGTGGGAGCTTGGAGTAATTCTGCCATAGTACGTTGATCGACCATCGTAACTACGGAATGTCCTTCAAAAAAACTTCGACTCTTGCTATGATACGGCTACGATTACAACGTTCGGAGTCGAAAAGAATTCGGCATTAAATGTCGATGAAGACGATGCGCATGCACTAAAAAAATAAAATAAAGAAATAAAAAGAAAATATTGTTGTAACCGTAATCAAACAATGTACGGTAATCTCTCTAGAAAACGCACAAAAGAACAGGAGCGGTAAGCTAAGCGTTTAAAACCTTCTCCTTTCGGATTGAAGTTCGTAGGATCAACCCTCTTTATACCTCTCTTATAGTTCGTAATCTAAAGGTGAGCCGATTTCACAAGTGACACAACGGTTGTTTTTGTTGGTATTTTTGATTTTTTGGTTTTTAAAATACTTTAGGAAAAGTATTTTTGTTATTTCAAATAAATCTCTAACCGAAAATAAATCGAGAAAAAATAAAATATTTTTAGTATTTTTTTTTAGTTTGTAATAAAAAAAATAAACAAAACATAAATTCACGAGAAGAGTCTCAAACACTAATCATCAAACTTCAACTCAATATTCGTTTCACACCTCCCCGACAACGGCGCCAAAAATTTGATAAAAAGCTATTACCTACTATATATATAAATATATATATATATAATAGATATATATATATATATTTATATATATATATATAAATATATAATGATATATAATATATATATAATTCCGAATACAAATACCAAATAGTAATAAAAGAAAGTATTCCGTTAAGAAATGAAAATCCCTTTAGGAAAAGTGATGACCAAATCTTTCTCGAGTCGTATCTCGACGAAGCGTGAATTGAAAATCTCGTTAAAGTTAGTGATCGCGTGATTTGAATAGTTCATGTTTTGATTTTTGGTTTCATATAACTACTAAATGAAACGTAAAAACATGTAAAGCAATATACAATAAGACTATTTAAGCATATTAGGAATTAAACAAAAACTTAACAGAAAAATAAAAACGGCGACAAGTAAGAGCAAGTAACTCAAATTTTTAAACCTAACAAACACTAAATTAATTTTTTAAAATCCTAAATGACTTAAAATAATTTTTAAAAAAGAATTATATTTTTTTGACTTTTATTTTATTTATTATGAATTAAAAACTATTTAATCTAAAAATATTATAAAAATATTAAACCAATTTATAAAAATCTAAAAAAAACTAAGGAAAAACTTTATCTATTCTACACTTAAAAAAAATATAATAGTTTCACACAGCTTATTTTAATAAGCAGGAAACAAGCCCAAAATGGCTGAAAGCTAAAATTGAAAAATACCCTCAAATACCAAATGCCCCAAGAGTCTAACAGAAAAGACCCAAGGGCGCAGATGGTAGAGGTGTGGTGTGTTAAGGTGATGGTGATGTTAAGGTTGAGGTCTCGGGTTTAAACCTGAGACTTCCCTATACTCCCAACATTTTTATTTTCTAAAAAAAATTATGAAAAAGTTAAACAAGACTTAAATAAGCACTTTTTAAAAAAAAGAACTTTTTCTGAAGACTTAACATAAGCTAGATATAGCTTAAAAAATCAGCTTTACTTAAAAAGCTTCAAAGCATTAGCCTTAAACAAGATTTGTTAAAAAGCTACTGTAAGCTAAAACTCAAACTAAATGAGACAACTATGGCTTATAACAGACCTAAAGAGCAAATCTAAACAAAAATTAAGCAATTCCAATAAGCCAAGAGCTTAAAAATTGAATTAGCTTTTTGCTAAAACTAACATCAAAACAGCCTAAGAAGGCACTTTAAAGCAAATTTTTAGCTAGTTGACCAATAAGCTGGACCTCAAAACCTAAAGTACAGATTAAGTTCAACCTCTAAGCTATATGAATCAGGCAAGAATAAGCACTTTGGAACACTAAAAAGCTATGAAAAAACAACCTAAATAAGACAGTTTACACTAAAAGCTATGTTTTTGGATTTTTTTAGATTTTTTTATATAAAAAACTAAAAGGCAAAGTGCATCCCTACTTTAAGCTATTAAAAAACTGTCTAAACCTCGAAATGAGCACAAACTTATAAAAGCTATACTGTAAACTACTTATGCTATCAAAATCAAACACTAAAACAGATTATAGCTACCTTAAAATTAAGATTGAAAATGAACTTTTGTCTAAAGGTAGTTTGAACACTTACAATTGACTAAAAACTTAAACCACAAAAGCTGGTTTATACCACTATGTTTCTAAACCATATTAGGACTTAAATCAGCAGAACAACAACAACTCAAAGCAACAATCAAGGATTGGAGCATATAACCTGCAAATCTGATATTGATGATCTTAGATTCAAAATTTCAATACCCAAACCTATGAAAATCAGTTTTAAGCTATTACAACCCTTGAAATCTAACTTGAAAACCTTAAAATGACTTATGAAACTTAGATATGAAAACACAAATGACTCAAATAGCACTAACATGAGTTAGTGCTGCTTGTGCCAAACACCCCTTTAAAATCTGTTTTTCCATTTTAAGCTTATAAAGTCTATTTAAACTAAAATCAAATAAACAATTATAATAAGTATATTTAGACCTATTAAGCATATTTCAACTTCAAATAAGCATTAACAATAAGCTACCAGATTAAGATATTTTTTTTTTGGTTTTTCAACAGATTTTATGTAAAAGTTAAACTAAGAAGATTAAAACTACAAATAAGCAACAAACGGCAGTATAAGGCAATAATAAGCAGTAATAAGCAAAACTAAATAGTGAATAAGAACTAATAAGGAGAAATAAGCAATAAGCCATTTAAAGCTATAAAATGTAAAAATGAACTTACAACAAAGGGCCCAATGGCTCAGAACAAGGGTATTAAACAATGCTCTTTAGAGCTTTATCTACAACTCCACTTGTTCTGAAAACAAAGTTTTATAACCCATAAGCCCATCCCTTTTGGCTTATCATCCATATTAGCTTTTAAATGATTTTCGAGTGAAAATGACTTAAACTCTATAAACTATGAAGAAGTTTATATAGCTTAAGTTGAACAGCTTAAGTATAAGTAAATAAGAGCTTATAAGAGCTCGTAGAATATTTTTAACTCATATGAAACAAGAACATAAAAACAAAAAACTTTTTAACATAAAAGCATCAAACTTTCATTAAACTTTAAAAAAACATTACAAGATTTGAAAATAAACTAACATTAACTTAAAATAAGCTAAAAATTACAAGGAAGAAAAGATGCCCTAATGGCCCTATTTATAGATGAAAGAGGAAGATTCTAGGTCTTCAAGTATGTTTCTTCTGTGAGAGGGTTTGAGAGTGCTCTCCAAACCTTCAATCTTAGCCCTTGAATCCATTTGTGCTTCTTTGCTTTTCATCACAGCCATTGATTGTGTCCCATGTCCCATAGTCTAATCATATATCATGGGATTGCCAAGGTGGTTTGTCATTTTCTTGGGAGAATAGGTTAAAAGGGCGTGAGTGGGTTTTGTCGGGTTGTAGGGTTGAATGAAAGAGATGGGTGAATAGTGATAGTGATGGGTTTGGCGGGGGGTTTATTATTTGTTAAATTTGGGTGTTTGGGATAACATCGTTAAGGGTAAAAGGTTGTAGGGACTAACGTTGTGATGAGGTTATTTGTTTAAGGGATTGGGCCTTAGTTGGGCCGGTTTGGTTATGGATTGGATTTGGATTATAAGGTTTAATAGATAAGCTTAATGAGCTGACTTGGCCCATTAATTTGAGTACGGGTTGGCCCAATAAAATGTTCATGTCCTCGGCTTTGATATTTCACGCTCTTTCCATTCCCGTGCTTGGTTTTATCCGATTTTGGCCTTGTTTTTGTCTTGTAGTGAATATCTGATACCTGCACAGCATAAATCACAAAATACACAAATACAATGCATTTTTTTATATATTTAGGCCATTTTAGGCTTGTTTTATTAGGTCAAATGTATGTGTAATTAAGCACATACTAGTGCTCTAGTAAATATAAATGTATTATACACACTTCTTATATTGCATCTAACTTGATCAGCAATTTGATACGAAACATTTTATGTTTTTAAATGGAAATGTATTCACTCCCTTCTATGATTTCCACAATTAGTATCAGGAGCCGCGTCGCTCTAATTTTGAAAACAAATGGTTTTATAAATTGAGTACGATCCATGTATCAAATTAGCCATGAAGGGGGATTAAATATGAAAAGTGTTTTGTTGCTTAACTTGTATTAGTTTTTTTTGTTAAATACACTTAGTATACTAGCTTGAAGTAAAAATTATGCTTAAAATAAGTGTTCTATGTTCGGTATCAAGTTCAGTAAGTTTTACATCTTTCCGCTAAGTCACTAAATGAGTTTGTACAAAAAAATAGCGAATCTGAGTGTCAGATGGGCGGCCCCCTTATCTCCCTGGGCGGCCCCCTTATCTCCTGGGTGGCCCCCTTATCAATCAGGGGGCCACCTGTCTGATTCGACAAATTTTTGGAAACTTTGAAAATTCATATAAAATCAACCGTAAGTCCGTAGAAGTCGTGCCACCCGTCATTTTAAAAATAATTGAGTCTATTTTCGTTTAAAAATACTTCCATGTTCTTATTCCAAATTTAAGTAAGTCAAAAATGTAAAATACTACACAGTGATTAAAATTTTACGTTTCGTTTTGACGTAAAACTTGTATTTTACCTTTTCCTTCGAGTCGGACATTCCTAATTGGTGTATCTTTGAAATATAGTGTAATTATATTTTCAAAATATTGATCTTGATTAATTTTCGAAATGGGGAGGAAACTATTTTATTTTTAAATAAAACTGAGCTAAGTATACGTTGTTAGATCTAATACACAAAACGACGACAAGTATTTTTATGTGTTATACTAAATGATTTTTTATGTGTATTTTCTTGTGTATTAATTTTGTTAATAGATATTATTAAGTGATCATTACTATTTGTAATTAAGCTACTTATGTTTTATGTACGCTATTTGTGTGTTACTAGTTTTCGAATTATGCCTAATAGGAATTACGGTAGATCTTTTGGGTTAAATTGCGAAATTGTTTGTGCATTGTATATAGGCATAGATGGCTATATTTACAAATGTTACATAAACATCTTGTAAATCATTTTGAGTATTGTAATCTATTTAGGATTGAGAGTTTAATAGTGTGTCAAGTATGTTGTAAAATAATGTCATAAGATCACACGTTAAAACATGTAACCAAAATATTTCCAACATGATAATTCTTTTCCAACAAGATGTCTTTGGTTTGTTTGACCTTGGGTTGGTTAAACAAAAGAAAAAAGTGTATTAATACATTAGTAATTAATAAAAATAAAATGTGTGTGCTTGCATTGTTCTAACACACACACATAATTATTATTTTTTAACATATAGTATTTTACAAAATATGTGTGTTGTATAAAAATGGTTAGAAAAATCATTTATATACTTATAAAATGTCAAAAACTATGCATATTCTACATAACCACAAATAGTTTTTCACACAAGCAAAATTTACGACAATCTTGAAGTAAGAAATTAACTTATCATTATTCATCAACATCACCTTACAACTAGTCTTAGGATTAATGGAACACACTATTAAAATATTTATTTATTTTCCTTTAAATGAGTGTTCATAAGGGTCAAGAAATATTTCGAGTATATATCGATTCATTATTCAAATTATGATTGATATCTTTGTCGAATCTAATTGACAAGTTTTTGAGTGTGGACAAGAAATCGGATCCTTATTTGTCTAACTTTAAGATTATATCAAATATAACGAGAGATACTATCTTAAACCTACATACTCAATCACACTCGATTGATATGAAAATAACGATAGCCTTTTCCAAGATGATAAGAATATGCATCGGATCATAACTCACACTTGTGTGAGTAAATGATGTCATATTTAATCTACTTATCCAATAGTTGTATTCCAAATATTTGGCAAATATATGCATAAAATACACAATGAAGTAGGATTGACGACTTAAATATTTTGTCCAAAATATTCAAGTAATATACCTTGCAATGCAATTGGTAAAGTCGTCATCTCTGAGGAGCCATACATGTGCAATTGCAAAACATGTGTAACTTAGCTCCAACAATTTAAAAGTCCAACATACATTTAACTAATCTTTGGTTAATCACCATTAATGTTGCGGTTGTCATAAGGGACTTCCACAAGAAGTTTTACAACTCCCTAGGCAGTGTACCTAATCGTTGTAGTGTAGTATAGGCAAGACTCGAGGGTTGTTATCGTTCTAGAGGGAAATAGGTTGGGAAGGCTTGATCACGGTCTAACATAATTCTAAGGGTTGAGAGAAGATTATATTTTGTATTTTTATATTTTATGAAAGCAGTAAATCATATGTTTGAGAGGTTGGTTTGGTTTTAGCTATTAAACTAAATATAAAACTACACTAATGGTGATAACAATATAATAAAAGATAGTGTTCATTTAATCATGTATTACAACCTAGATTGCTTCTCCTAGTGTTGTTGCTTTGTCACACTTGTGATGATCTATGTAACTATTTCCTAAGTCATGAACGAATTACGCGAACCCGTCGTCTATTTAATATTCCGTTAAGGCAACGCACAAGTAAGGTAGTATGAAGACTATTACAAGGCCCCTAAGAGTATACTAAATGCATTTGAAATATATTAAAAGTGGATCAACCATATAATGGGAAAGGTAGTATGAAGACTGTTACCTGATGGTATCCTTTTTACACAATCATGTTTTCCTAAACATATTAATAGCGATACAGACAAAAGCTGGTTTTCTAAGACCCAACATACATATTCATCACAAGAAGCAACACCACTAAGATCTACATCCTAGGTTTCATACAATCATAAATAAACACAATAGAAGGTTTAGCCAAGCATGTTAAAGATAAAACAAGAACACTAATGAATCAAACAACAAGACATATTGAATGATTAAGATAATCTTACTTGATTAAAACATGAATTGGAGGAAGTACAATAGGGTTTTGAGACCTTAAAATTATCCCTAACAGCTGCTAAACGAACTAGGGTTCGCCCCTTTCTTTTACTCTAAAGTTACACACTTAAAACCCTAAAAACGGATTTGTATATATAGGAAAATTGTTGTGACGGCATCGCGTTTTAATCGTGACGCCGTCGTGAAAGAGAATATTCTAGATAATGGGCTGGGTTGTGCATTCTGACGTCGTCTTGAGATCTTGTGACGCTATCTTGGTATGAATTGTGACGGCGTCACGTGTAATCTGTGACGTCGTCTCCAGCTGCTGAGAACATAATCTTGAGAGATGTTGGTGTAGGTCCGTAGTCTTGTCCGTTTCTTCTCCAAATGAGCCCAAGTCATGTGTATTTCCTCCAAATGCCGAATACCTGAAAAGGAACGATTAAGTACATATTTTGGTCATAAATGCA
>BQNB010116975.1:0-18510 GCA_026074375.1 Tanacetum coccineum
TAACGGTTACCTTTAAGCGGTGTATCGTTTCGTGCTAAAAGGTATACATCTTCTATCCTTGTTAATTAATGTGTTATACATGTGATCTGTAATTCCGCTGCGTACTCGTGTTAATTAATTGGTTAATTAGATCGTAAAACCCAACATATAGCAAGGAATGAATAACATACACGTACACCATATCTCATAAATAACGACATTGGTGGATATGTACAAGTGAACATGTCTTGAAAGTTCACGCTGGGTAAACTATACTTACAAAATGTACAGATATAATTGCCTTCAAATTATGTTTGGACAAATTATACCTCTCGGGTTAAACTTGAATAAGTATAAAGTTATCTATAATGTGATACACGTCAAATGTTGCCTTGTTTAATTTGTTACATTCAATATGAGTACGTAGGGATTACATGATGGATGGACATATTATAATGTTTAGCTCTTTCTATATCGTAACTTTGTTGATAAAAAGATATAAGTTTGTGTAGATTTGTAACATTGAGCGGAACTTAACTCGTCTCGTTACAAGACGACAACAATAAAAGAAACTGTCAATGAGATTTTCGTTAATTTGGACAATGTTATACATATCACATATGTATGTACCCATATGTACCTATTTATAAATTCGCAACTAACTAAAGTATGCCAACATTGAAATTTGTTGTAGATGAAATACTGTCTCTCTCTCACAGTAAAGAAAATGGAAAATATGGGAAAAGAAAATGAATGTATGGGTCATCCCACATAGGTGGATGTACAAACATTCAATGTGTTTTTTAGCTAAAACAATTGGCGAATCATTGTCTTGGAATAAAGAAAACAATTAAAAGTGTCCAACAACATATACATCACGTTTTTAAAAAGAATATAAGAAACTATTTTAAAAAGAGTAAATTGCAAAAAGAATGTAAGAAACTATTTAAAAAAGAGTAAATTGCATAAATCGTCCATAAAGTTTAGCCAAATTGCATGTTTCATCCCAAACGTTACGAAAGTGCAAAGATCATCCCTGTGGGGAAACCTTTGATGCAAGTACCGTCCCTGTGCGGAAACCTTTGAGGATACCTTTGGTCTCTTTCCGGGTTTCTTATCCTATTTTTAGGAACTTTTTTGAAAAATAATGTACGAAACGATTTTAACTCCCATTTCGGATTTTATTATTGTACGATAAGCAAAACACACTTTTGCTACGGTTCCATATCATGTTTACACTGCTACAAATTGGACTTTCAGCGACGGAATTTCCGACAGACACATATCCGTCGCTAATTTACCGACAACTTTCCATCAGATCAGCGACAAGTGTGCTTTTGTGACTGAGTTCCGACAGATTTCCAAGAGATACGATTTCGTCGGAAATCTGTCACTAATTCAGGTTACTTACTGTCAACTTTCCGACGCGGTCGTGACGCTTGTGTTTATCTGTCACTATTTCGTCGGAACTATTTTGAGTTGTTATTTCTTTAATTCCGTCGGAAATCCGTCACAAATAGTTATTATTTCCGAGGGAATTCCGACAGAAATATAAAAAAATATGTTTCTTTTATCTTATTGCTAATTTCAATGTAATATTTGATATATGAAACAATATGAATCTATATTGACTAATTTTTTAATCCAAAGTAATATAGCATACATGACTGTCTCCTTATATATAATGGTGTATTTTTTTTTAGCTT
This sequence comes from Tanacetum coccineum, assembly GCA_026074375.1. Lineage (NCBI taxonomy): Eukaryota > Viridiplantae > Streptophyta > Magnoliopsida > Asterales > Asteraceae > Tanacetum > Tanacetum coccineum. The sequence continues at coordinate 1,686 of BQNB010116975.1, forward strand.
TTGGGCTCAACAAACAAGCTTTTAAAAACAATTTATCAACTTTATAAACTTTGTAAATTATTATGTTGCACAAAAATCTATTTATAACTTTATAAACTTTATTGCCGAAAAATTTGCATTTTAGATGATTGGGCCAACAAACGGCATTTAATCAGTTTGTGTCAAAATGTTGCTGTTTACTAGCTAAATTATTTATCAAAATAATTACTGTAAGCTAGAAATTTAATACTATAGAGAAACAAGTAGGTTAAATGTCCACAATCTAATATTGCTTTCTAAATTAACACTATTTTTAAATTGAACCGAAAACCGAACCGAATAATCGAAAACAGATCCCCCATAATCGAAAATCAAACCAAATAACCCGAATTATGTAAATTAATTAAATATTTAGTTATATAGATTTTTAGCCAAAAAAAATCAAGCTAAAAAACTAAAATTCAGTTCGGTTTTGATTGTCAAAATCCGAACCGAAATCGAACACCGAATATCTAATTGAGTTCGGTTCAATTTTGGCAAATTTGGTTCGGTCACAAATTAATATTCGATTTGGTTGTTTTCCATTTAGATCGGTTTCAGTTTTTAGTTTATTCAGGTATTACTCGACAATAAACACCGCAAGTAATATAAATTCTTATAAAAAAACTCTATTCACAAATAACTAGTTTACATGTATAACTTCTTCAAAAAGTTTCAAACTTAACATTTATTTTTATCGAAATCACAAACTTATTAAAAATCCACCATTTCAAACTTAACACATTTTTAAAACTTTTATTTTCTTGGCACATGGTCTCTTTCAATAAGCCCAATAAAACTGGCTTTTCGTTTATTTTCAATAAGCCCATTGCCTATCATTTAAGCATTAGCCCATTGCGATTGTGAACGTAATACACTACCCATTGCCATGATTTTTAAAAATCCATGATTCAAAACTTAATAAAATCCATCATTCAAAACTTATTAAAAATCCGCCATTTCACTTCCCTCTTATTTTTAACATGTACTGTTCCATCGCCATCGTCCGCCTGCCGTTCGCCACCGCCGTCCGCCGCCGCTGTTGCCTTTAATCACATCGCCAGCTTCCATGTGTGATTAAGGTTTAATTTCCCCCAATTTTTACATATTTCTTTGCCCTAATTTTTGCTCATTATGTGTGTAAATTTTGTAAATTTTGCTGATTGTAAATTTTGCCCTAATTTTTGGCTGATGGTTATGGTTTAATTAGTTGTATGATCTTAAGACGAATGGATGTTTGTTGTTAGATTGTTTTGAGTTAGGTTATCGCTATCGGGTTTCGATATTGGAATGTGTTTTGAATGCCCTGGAATATGATCTTAAGACGAATGGATGTTTGTGTTTTAGGCGAGTTATTCAAAAAAAATGCGAATGTTTGAAAAATAGTTTGAGTGAGAATATCTTCGTTTTTGAAGTATGTTAAAAGAGTATGTTAAATAGTCAATATAGGATGTTTTTTATCAGGCGAGTTTGGATTCGTGATAATCAGGCGAGTATAAGTATGTTTGTTCATAAGGACAAAGTGAAAGCGTGTTTCTCAAGTGAGTTGAGCTTGGGTTATCAAGGGCGGAAAACATACCGTAAACAAACCTATGTTTAAATAAAAAACCCAAGTGAAGTCCCTCACAAGACTATACCACAGGGCGAGTTAGACCCATTGCCACATGTGAGTCAACTACTTTTCTTTGCCACAGGTGTTAGTCATGATATTTACCACATCTAGTCGCACTTTTAGCTAAGCGAGTATAAGTTTAAAGATGCAACTAAGGAAAATGGTAAATGAAACAGGCGGAGTCAAATGGGTATCTCAGCACAGTCTTAATGCATTCTAAAACACCTAAGGCTAGGGCGAGTCTTTGCATTGCTATGTGTCCAGGCGAGTCTATCATTTTCAGAACCATAGGCGAGTCTAAGTATTAAAACGTCAAGCAAGTCAAAATGTCAATGTGACAGGCGAGTCCAGTTATCAAAATGTAAGAAGTATCCTGTTAATTCCATTGTCTGTAAGATGAACTTTGTGCACATCGATATATGCATTTCATGGCTTATTACAAAAAAGTTAAGATTCTAAAGTCTTTTTGTTAAGCTTCGGGATGTTTAGGTATGCATTTAAAGTGGCAATCAGGTTTGGATAACAAGATCATCCGGATGAAAACCGATTGTTCAGATAAATGATTATCAACTGTTATCAAATTAAGATACTAATTTCTTGAACCACGATAATCACTTAGTTTATTATACACATGACATGTGAGGAAGTATTGCTGTTGTGCTTCTACTTGGTCAACAAAAGTGGTGTAAGGACCTGGTCTTTAGTACTATTATGTCTGATGCAATTACGTTACTTATTGCATAGGCTGCAAATCAACTAAAAGGAGTTATAGAGTGCTTCAAATTAAATTAGTTGATACTGCACTATTTTATGTGAAATTAGTTTAGTTGAAATATGCTTCAAATTAATTTAGTTGATTGTCATATGATCATACTGTTAACAGTTATATACATAATAGTGATGTCGGCGAGTAAGGATAGAGGATGGATGTACAAAAGAAGAAACAACGAGGGTCATATTTGTTCTTATTACCAATCAAAGGTGTCCGAGTTTCTCAATTTCGCGTTTTCAATTAAAAAGGTAGTTGAAGTTAGAACTTTAGGGAGTAAAGTAGTGTTTCGTATTAAGTGTCCTTGTTCTATGAGCAAAATTAAGGTATTTAAAGAGAGACATGAGGTTGAGTATGATTTGTGGTCAAACGGGTTTGTTCGTGGTTATACAACTTGGTATGCTCACGGTGAAATAAAAAGTAAACCAAAAGAGATTGGGCAATGCTCTAAGTCAATGGAAGTTGACGATGTTGGAGGTTGCACAACGCAAGATTTTGGATATGTTAGAAGCTGACAATAACCAAGCCCCAAATTTGCATTCAGAACCTTTAGAGAAACAAGCCCCTAATTCTTATGCCAAGGAATATTATGATATGTTAGAAGCTGACGATGAGCCTTTGTACGAGGGGTGTCAAAAGTATTCGACACTTGAAGCTGCCACAAGGTTATTAAATTGGAAGGCATAATGCAATGTACCTGAGGCGACATATAATCGAGCACTTTCCATCTTTAAGGACATGTTACCAGGTGATAAACTGGTTGGGAACTTTTATGAGACAAAAAAGATTTTGAAAAAACTAAACCTTCCAAGAGAAAAGATCCATGCTTGCAAAAACCATTGCATGTTATTCTATGGGAAAGTTGATTCTCTCTTGTCTAAATGTAAAGTTTGTGGGCATTCTCGTTACAAGAATGGTGGAAGAAACAACGTCCCTAATTTGGTGCTTACATACTTTCCAATTGCTCCTAAACTTCAAAGGATGCCAATTTTGATGATGGTAGTAGAAGCGGGGGAAGGGGAAGGGGTAGAAGTGGAAATATCCGCATTAGTGGTAGTAGTAATGTATCCAGACTCGGTAATAACAATTCAGATTATGATGATGGTAGTAGAAGCGGGGGAAGGGGAAGGGGCAGAAGTGGAAATATCGGCATTGGTGGTAGTAGTAATGTATCCGGCCTCGGTAATCACGAAAGGGGCAGAAGTGGAAATATCGGTATTGGTGGTAGTAATGTATCCGGATTCGGTAATCAAGATGCAGATTATGATTATGATAATGGTAGCATAAGTAGGGGAAGGGGAAGGGGTAGAAGTGGAAATATAGGTGGTCGTGGTAGTAGTAGTACATCTGGATATGGTAATCCGAATGCAGATTATGATAATGGGACCCATTATGATGCCAATGACTATGAAGTAGAGACATCACAACATGTACGTGGTTCAAACTTGCCACAATCAATACCTAATCATCCATCACAAAGGCCGATGATTACACTCTATTATGGCGAGTATGTGTCTAAATATATAACGAAGGTGATGTATATATATATTCTTTTACCTAATGTCTATTGTATCAATCTTGTAGTTTTGCAGAAGGCCACATTACTCGTGATATTATCAGTATTTTAAAAGTCTCTTTTTATGGTTCTTGGACGTCGTGGAGAGAGGTTGACCAAGAAAGCAGAGACATAATGCTTGAGGAATTTTAGGTTTTAACTTTAGTTTTTATAACATTGTAGAGTTATTAGAACATAAAGAATGTGTGAAAGTACATATGTAATACAATTATTTTTACCTAAATGAAATGTTTAAGTTATATTTGATAATTTAAAAATTGATGTATATATAGGATCAATATCAATGGCATACGTCAGAAAATGCAGCGGTATATAGAGCTTGGGAAAAGGTCATGTCAAGTAGGTTTTCTGATATATTAGGTGAGTGTCGACGTGAGGCTACTCTTAGAGCCACAGAGGACAATATCAAGGTTGGAAATGATTTATTTGTTCTTAAGCCGTATACCCCCAAGTTGGATAGATCAAGCCGATTGGGAGGATATGATTGATAGGGTTTGGAATACCTCAAGATGGAAAAAGAATTCAGCTATAGCTCGACAAAATAGATTAAGTGAGGTCGATAGTGAAGTGTCAAAACATACCGCCGGATCCATTACCATTCTTTAACACAAGTTCAAAATGGTAAGTATAATATCAATCAATTTAGATTTTGTATTTTATACAATCAATATATAAGCTTTTAACTAATGACAACTTTTTTAGGAAAAACAAAAAAGAGGCCTCTTAGTTTTATTAAAAGCCTATACCAGTATCCCCTCATACCCAAGAAGGGACGATCTGTCGAAGGCTTTGGGAACGGAACAGATAAGGGGTCAGTGGGATGGACAGATAGGCGATGGGGAGCGAACACGGGGAGTAGCGAGTACATCACACGTAGATCAAAACGAGTGGCGGTAATCTATTTTCATCTCCTTCTAAATTACACGATGAATCAAATACTTAACCAATAAATTTTCATTAACACAATGAATTGTAGGATGCTGTTGAGGCTGCTATGGAAGATGAACATGGACCAGACACTAGTCAACATCCACCTAATGACTTTGATCTATGGGGGAAGGCCACTGGGGAAGAAGAAAGGTAAGTTAGTTGGTTTGGGTACACGGGGGGATCCAAGGCTCATGGTGACATCAAGAACATCAACCTCTTCTAGTTTGTCACAAACAGGATCACAACCTAGCGAACATGTTTGCTATATCTCTATTTTCTGTTTTCTATTATGAGGTAGAAAACCTTGTTTCTGAGTTTTGAGATGCCCAGAAATAAGACATGATAAGATAGCTCATTTCCAATTACTTTAAAGATATTAGGTTAGATAGAAGGGTCTAAACTCTAAAGGGCATTCCAGTTTTATCTTAAATTAGTACTTTGAAATAAGCAGTCCCAACTTGCTTATTGCAAACTGCTAGCTATCAACTGGAAATATTGATAGTTATCAACTGGAAACGTCATTATAAAAGCCACCAAGTGGCTCATCAATAAGCCAGAGGGTATTGTTTTTTGAGGACTTCCATACCAACCTAGACATCTTAGATCTGGAAATTTTTTCTTGAAGGACCCAGAGAGCTTCACATTATACATTATAAAGTAGGAGGATTTTTAAGTTTTTCATCCTTAAATGAGATGGTGTTTTAAGGGATAATGGCTGCTGAATTAGAAAGACTTGAATAAATTAGCATGGTAGGCATGAAAAGCTAAAATATAAAGTTTGTGCATCAAATATATAAAAAACATTGGGTTTTAAGATTTTACATTTAAATTCATAAAGAATTATAGAACAGAATGAAAACTGAGTATGATGTATTCCTTATATAATCAAAGAACAATATATCTCACAATGAACCACCAACTTAAATGCACCCTTTAGGGTTCATCGATTGAATCATTTTAACCCAATGCCCATTAATTATAAACTGTATGTTTATATGGCAATGATCCAAATGAGCACACGATGCCTTGTTCCTTTGCACCCACTATATACATACGCATCTACTATGCATAGACATTATACTTAATTTGATAAAGTAAGTTGCATATCTTTTGGATTCCTCTCTGTTACAGCTGCATGGTAGAAGATTCCAACCTTCACACCCCATAAAAATCGGATGTTTACCCTTACAGTGGGCAATTCTAGCATGTTGAGCCTGAGGTTTTTCACGGTTAATTTTTTTAGTGAGGATCTCCCGTCTTTCCTATTCTCACCATTAAATTCAAGTGACCTTCTCCATTTATGGGGCTTCTTTAAGAATCTTCTATGGCCAACATAAGCTATTTTGCCTAACACTCATAGATGAAGTGTCTTCATTACAATGTTGGAATGCATGGTAACACATGCCAACTCTACAACATACTTCTACTTAGAGTAGGAAAAAATCATTGATTGCGTCCATTTAACCATAGCTCTCATATTGAATATTCTGGCCCTGTCTAGCAAGTCTATCGTCTCCGACTCTTTCAGTGCCATAAACCTTTAGATCATCAATCAAAGGCCTCAAGTAAACATCAATGTCCTTGCTCGAGGATTTAGGGCTAGGAATTAACAACGTCAGCATAAAAAAAACTCTCTTTCATACATAACTTCAAGAGAGTTTGTATGTTGTCAATATCACCTGGCCACATGCTGTTAGCCTGACTAAGTGTTGCCCGAACGGTTTTAGTCTTTTGCAAAATTTGGATTACTTGGTGTCATATGTTAGTACATGCTATAACCATCACAAGGTGTAGCATCGTACCGGGCTACGTAACTCTTTCCTCAAGTAGCATGCCAAGTCTTCCCCCTTTGCGTGTGACTAGACTTGTACTAACGTTGTTGTTAGGAATGATCAGAAAAGTAACGCATCACACGTCTTAGGAACTTTCATTCCCTGCGTGTGTTACTTTCTTTACTTCTTCTAGTTTTTTACAACGGTCTAATATGCTCACATCTTTGTTATTGTAGACCCTGATAATAGAGTCTATAGTTTTCTAAAGCATGTGTAGCGACCGTACCCTCTACCCGATAGGTTTATTTGCCTTATGTGAGTGCATAAATTTGAAGGAGGAGTGCTTGCTATGCATTTTAGTGAGTGGAATAAGAATTGTGGTAATAGACTCTAGATTTTTTGGAAATTTTAGATCTTTCTATATGTACCTTTAACACTTTAAATAGGTAAAACTTTGCCATAAAGTTAATCGAGTCACCATAGTCCACAATCCGGGGTACTGCTCCTGTTGGCACTGGATTATAACTCTTCAATCGTTACGTTTATCTGAGTCAGATTCATTTATTGTCTCGCCTATTCTCCTTGTGTTGGCTCTTTTTGTCATTATTCGGAGGAATATAGCTAAGATCATTAAGTAACGCTGTCATGTCACTCATCTGAGGTTGTCTTGTGTTATCTATTACTGGCGGTGGCTGAGGAAGAGCCGGTTCACCATGGTGAACCCATGTTTTATAACATGGGTACTACCTATATCTAGTTAATGTGTTTTGGAAGGTTTTCCGTGATTACCAACAATTTTCGTTAGCAAGATTGCATGGACATTTATTTATTCCTGTCACTATCTCACTTAACCTGGCTTTGCTATCATCGACAAATTTTCGTAAGACCGGTATAAAATATTTTCATGACGCTTAAAAGTGTCCACACTTCTTATCAATTCTATATAACTGTGTTTTAACGATACAATTAGTTATTATATGCATTTAATTAAACACATTCAAACGAGGAATATGAGTTGTTTTGTTCACCTAGTGCAACTATGGAAGGCAATCCTAACCCACTATTTGAATGATTCATCTCATATATGAATGCGTATAACCGATTTACCATTTGAGAAAATTTCGGCAACATTTCCCCTCAACTCCCCAATATGTGTTTAAAGACATATTCGTTGGAGTAAAAGAGAAACACTGTCAAATAATCATCTTAAAAAAAAAATTTTAGTAAACGCTAATTATACGCATTCCATCATGCTTTAATGAGTCAAAACATTCACAAATAGCAGTCCCCAAAACAGGGGACTTTCTGAAATTAACATTTTCTAATAATTAATTTCGGAAGTGTTTTCTATAGGATGATTAAATTCAGACGGGAATTTTCTGTTAATTCACTAAATTCCTAAAACATTACCTAAACAATCTCAATAAATACATATACCAACGCTAACTCAGCTCATAAGCTGTTCTTAAACAGCTTATGTAGCTTATTCTCATCATTTTGGCAGCATAAGGAGTGTTTGGATGTGCGTTTAAAGTCGTCATGAGTGTTTGGATTTGACGTTTAACATTAATTAATAACTTTTTTACATCTCGGACGACAGACCACCGGGGATACCAAAAGAAAAAAAAATATAAAGCGTACCTTCCGGTTGTAGGTCTCGGGCTGTAGGACTCGGTCTAAGTCTGTGAGGAACTCGGTATCGGCTGTGGGCTCGGTCAGGCTGTGACTCATGTCTCGGCTGGGGACCTTCGGTCTTCGGCTGTGGACTCGGTCTTAACAATAAATATTACTCAATAACAAATCAAAAAAATAAAATCAAACCTTATTAACAAAATTAAAAAATAAATTCAAACCCTTAATAAACAAAATCAATTAAGTTGGCTGCTACTATTTAAAAGGTTTAAGAATCATCATTTACCTCTTCTCCTAAGAGGAAGAATTACTACTTATAGAGGTCGGAGGAGGTCTCGGGTGTGATCGTGTGTGGTGGGTTTGGTGGTGAACTGGTGTGGTGATGAGGTTATGTGGTAGTGATGGGGAGTGGCAGTGGTGATGGGGAGTGGCGGTGGTGATGGGTTTTTGACAATTGTCGGTGGTTAATTTTTTTGGGTATAAGTTTTTTGGTCTAAGTGTTTGGTACCAGATTATGCTTCTTTGGTTACAGTTTTTTACCCCAAACGACCTGTCCGGGCGACATGTTGCCTCGGCTGGAGAAGGTTTTGATTTGACGTTTTGTGGACAATGGGTCTATAATGAAAATTTTCGTGCCGAAGAACTTTGTCGTTTAGCTGCGTATCCTGGGTGACATGTCGCCCGAAAAGTTTTATTAAAAAATTTATTTTAACCTTTATGAATCTCGGGCGACATGTCGCCCGAAAAAGGTTTTATTAAAAAATTTATTTCAACTTATAAATCATTATTGTTTTATTAAAAATTTTACTTTATTTTATATTAATCTTTACAAGGCTACTTATAAAATTATATAATTATTATTTAAAATTATTTCTTGATATAATTATTATATATAATTAATATTTACAATTATTATTTAAATTTTTTATATATTTACATGTCGACCAGGTCGGTCGGTGTCTAAGCTCGTTCGGTCGGTTGTATATAATTATTTTTTTATATTTTTTTAATTATTTTTTTCTTAAAAAATATTTAATTTTTATTTATAGTTTTTTGAGTTCAACGGATGAGTCGATATGTTACGTTGTACATTTGATGTCCAAACGGATGAGAACGCTATTATTATACAGTTGTTATAATTAAGATGTTAAGAACGGATGAGTGGATATGTTATCGTTGTTCATTAGAGTTTTAACGGTTGGAGTCGATATGTTATCGTACACATTCGTTGTTCTCAACGGATGAGTCGATATTTATCGTTGTACATTAGATGTTTAACGGATGAGTCGATATGTTATTGTTACACATTAGATGTTCAACGGATGAGTCAATATGTTATCGTTGTACATTAGATGTCCAACGGATGACTCGATATGTTATCGTTGTACATTACATGTTCAATGGATGAGTCGATATGTTGTCGTTACACATTAGATGTTCAACGGATGAGTCAATATGTTATCGTTGTACATTAGATGTTTAACGGATGAGTCGATATGTTATCGTTACACATTAGATGTTCAACGGATGAGTCGATATGTTATCGTTGTACATTAGATGTTTAACGGATGAGTCGATATGTTATTGTTACAGATTAGATGTTCAACGGATGAGTCAATATGTTATCGTTGTACATTGGATGTCCAACGGATGAGTCGCTATGTTATCGTTGTACATTACATGTTCAATGGATGAGTCGATATGTTATCGTTACACATTAGATGTTCAACGGATGAGTCAATATGTTATCGTTGTACATTAGACGTTCAACGGATGAGTCGAGATGCTATCGTTGTACATTAGGCTTTCAACGGATGAGTCGAGATGCTATTGTTATACATTAGACGTTCAACGAATGAGTCGAGATGCTATCGTTGTACATTAGACGTTCAACGGATGAGTCGATATATTATCGTTGTACATTAGATGTTTAACGGATGAGTCGAGATGCTATCGTTGAACATTAAACATTCAACGGATGAGTCGAGATGCTATCGTTGTAGCCCTATACTCCCGCCAATTCCTCCTGTAGCCCTATACTCCCGCCAAATTCTTCCGCCAAATACTCCCTCTAAAAAACTGTTTTTTACCAAAAAAGCAGATATTATCCTCACAATCACCCACAAATCACACACATTCTTACCATCACAACCACAAACATATCACACTGTTATTATGGTGAAGATGGTGCCATATGAAGCTTTTGCGTGTCGTTGTGGAGCCGAAGATGTAGTTCTGCGAGAATCGTATAAACCTGAAACCCGTGGTAAACTATACTATGCATGTCCACGATAAAAGGTGAACAATCACATGATTTTTTTGTGTAATATATAAATAATGTGGTTAGTTGTTAAAACTTATTATATTTACTCTTTAACAGCCTCGCGAAAACACTTTCGGATGTAAAAAATTTTTGTGAAAGGAGGAACGAGTCCGTCTACTGGTTGGTTCTCCTGGAGCTTCAACGACTCCAATTTATTCTCCAGGATCTTCATCGACTCCAATTTATTCTCCATGATCTTCAACACCTCCACGCTATTCTCCAGGAGCTTCAACACCTCAAAGCTATTCTCCAGGAACTTCAAGAAATGCATAGTGCTCAAACTGCAAGCATTTGCTTGATAAGATAATGGTACTCGTGGCAACGGTGGATATGTATATGCATCCGGAACAACACACAGTTAATTCAGCCGCACTATTTCACGAGGTTTACAATAACATGGGAAACTTGATTTGGAGTAGTTTGTCATTTGGAATGTAATTCGTATGCTTTAAGTGTCGGTTTGTAAGTCTCGTATGATTATCGTTTTAATATGTTTAAGTGTCTGTTTGTAAGGCGCTTGTGTTACTACAAGTGGTATGTATAATATTTAAGTAAATGAATGTTTGTTTTTGTGTTATTTGACGAATATGCATCTTGAAAAAGTATACGGTATATCTTGTTCAACTATAGAAAGGTGGTGCATATCCTGACCGAACCGAGAAAACGGAGTGTTTTTTTTTATATAGTTATTATTTAAAACCACACAACGATTCGAGAAAATGGAGTGTTTTTTATATCGTTTTTTATAGTTATATGTTAAACGCATATTTTAAAACCACACAAGAAACCGAAATGTTTTTTTTAGTATTGATATATTTTAAATAATAATTATATATTTTATAAGTATCTTTATAAATTATTATTTATAAAATATATTTTATAAATAATAATGATTTAAAAGCAGAATTAAATTTTTTAATAAAATAAATAATCCCGGGCGACATGTCGCCCGGGAAACATGAGCGGGAAAAATTGCCGCCATTATTTTCGGTAAATTTTTTTGTTAAATTTTAATTAAAAGTTCGCCCGGGATACTCTAACGCACCTTAATTAACACTAATCATTGCGCTTAATCATCCACGTGAAATAAAATTTTTTATAAAACTTTTCCCGGGCGACATGTCGCCCGGGATAGTATGCGGGAAAAAATGCCGCCAAGATTTTCGTTGATTTGTTTGGTCAAATTTTAACCAAGCTTTCCTGGGCGACATGTCGCCCGGGAAACTCTCTTCAAACTTTGACCAAAAAGTCTATCAGAATTGGTGCCACGTCGGACGGACTTTTGTCGTTTAGTGGTGTTTGTCGCCCGGGATAAAAGCGTCACCTGTTCTACTTTTTCTTGTAGTGTATTTTGAAGAGTTGCACAAAAAGGATAAAGGTAGTGTGATCTCAGGGCGGAAAGCAATCAATGATATCGGATAAACAATATTAGTACCTATATTCGAGTATTTTAAAATACATTGCACAAAAGCAATCAATAATATCGGATAAACAAACACAAGGAGGGTATGTATTGCCCATGGTGTAATTAGATGTATAGTTTATCAATGGTCATATCTCCTTGTGTTCGCGTACATGTGCTTCTGGTCTCTTGACCAATGTTTTAAAACCCGGTTTTTTAATCGACCCGGTTTAATCACCGGTTCACCGGGTCACCGGTTCAACCGGTTGAACCGCCGGGTCGAACCGGTTTATATATATGTATACTTTTTTCTATATTTAATATGTAAAGTTGTATAATTTCATAATTTATTCGATTTATTTTCTTCACTTGATTGAAACCGATGAAAAATATTAAGACTCTACCGATAAGCTTTATTTTAAGTTCTATTTCTATTATAATATAGCAAATATTTGCAACAACAATTAATATAAATCTAAGTTATAACAATCTATATTAAAACTTAGTTGGTGTTTATAAGTTAGTTTATAACTTTAATTTACTCATTTATAAGATTTTAACTAACAATAGTCCTCATCACTTCAATTTATCCATTAAAATTAGAAAAATCCTTGAGAAAAAAAGATTTTGTTATATTTTTTTGATAAAAAGTCATGACCCGGCCGGGTTTATCAAACCGGGTCGACCCGGGTCAACGAAAAACCGGCGGTTCAATCCGGTTCTCAAACAAGCAAAAACCCGGTCTCATCCGGACCGGTCTCCGAGCCAGTTCACGGTTCAACCGGTTGAACCGGCCGGGTCAACCCGGTTTTTAAAACATTGCTCTTGACTGCTATGGCTTCATGGCTTTGCATCCTTATGAGTTTAGGATCTAATAGTCATATAGGATACATATTGCCCATGGTGTAATTAGATGTATAGTTTATCAGTGGTCATATCCCCGTTTTGATCCTTAAGGAGAACCTTGTTTTTCTTTTCAGAACAGAATTATCTCAACCACACACACATTAAAAAGAAACACACACAACCAACGTAAAGAACACACGACTAAAATAAACAATTCGACACCTCTACTCTAAAACAAAGACAAAAACATCTCCTCCACAACAAAAAGAAAAACTAAGCTTAAAATCTACCCTTGTAGCTTATCTAATGCTTGAAATGGTAACAATAGAGGATATAGAACAAGTGTATGAAGGAGCAAACAAGCAAACCAAACCAATAAGCCCAAAAATTTTGAGCCATGAGCTTATTGTCAAAATAAGCCACAAAATTTTGAGCTTATTACCAAAGATTACACACAATAAGGTGTAGAACAAGTGAAGCAAGAAGTGAATGAGCAAAACAAACCAATAAGTCCCGAAATTGTTTTAATTCGTAAGCTTATATAGAGAAATAAGCCACAAAAATAAGATTTTTGAGGTTATTAACCCACAAAACAACCACTATATACCCGAGGCTCTGATACCAAATGTCGATAACCCAAGAATCACTTCACTTCATATTATGATGAACAAGAAAAGTAAGATTGGATGATGATAAGAATTATAGAGAGAGAAACTAGAGAGAGAAACTAGGGAGAGGATAAAGTGGAGGTTGATTTACTTGTAAAGTTACAAAATGAGACCAACAACCCTCTTTCTACACATGGAGAGGGGTTTAAATACCCAATGTGGGCCAGCCTATAGAAGGCTTAATGGGCCGTGGGTTTGTCTTGGGTTGGGCTCGAGTTTACTTGGGCTTTCGCCCGATACACGTGACCTATTAGATTACATTAAATGAGCCCAATACCCGTTCTAGCCTATTACAACATTTAATATATAAATGACCGAGACCTAATATAATTAATGAACGAACTTCCATTGTTCGACTCAATATTTTGAGGCTAACAATCTCCCCCGAAGTGAGTTCATTGTGACACTCCTTCGTGAGATCAATGAGATTGCTTTTGTCGTTAAGCTCTTGTCTTTGTCTTGGTCTTTATCTTGTTGTAGGCTTGTTCCTTCATGCTTTGTGATCTTTGATCTTTAGCCTTTGTCATTGTCTTTTGACTTCGTCTTTGCGTCCGAGATCTTTAAATCTTTATCCTTCCGTCTTGATCGTCTTTGCCACCTTGCGATCTTGTGTCTTGACCAACATGCTCATACTTTGCATCATCTTGAAAGCTTGCTAACAATCTCCCTTGATAGACTTGATATCTTTGAAGGAAGATCTTGTATATCAGAGTTTGTGCGGAAGTCTTTGTCTTTAATTCTTGAGCTTTCATGATTCTTGAATCTCGATGCTTATAGTATGTCTTTGTAGTTTGAGCATGAGCATGTGGTAATGAATCCGACTTCAGCTGGAATAAGGCATCACCATCTCCATCTTTATGTATCCTGAAATAAAACAGTTAGCAATAAAGCGTGTGGACGAATATGGCTTTGTCATTCGTCCGGATTTGGTTAGATTAACCTCCGGTTCCGTAGGACCGTTTTACAGTATAAATACTGTACCTGTGATCAGGTAGATTCAAAGAATCTCCTTGACAGGGTTTCCAGCTCAAAGCGTAGGATCTTCTAACACAGATGTATTAGATTTACCATGCTTGCTAGTTCTCATTACCGGAACGTCTCAAAGCAGACAACACGGTAAGAGTGAATCAGATAGTTACTATCTTTCTGATTAAGCCGTCAATTCATTTCCTGGAACAAGTTTGATTCACATTGAATCGCACCATCGTTTCTTTCCAGTTGACACAAGTTTGATTCATATAGAATCGCGCAAGTCACCTACCAAAAGCTTGTTTAATGTCCACCTGCCATTTGAGATCCATCTCTTCAAGATCATCAGTATCAATCTGCTCTAGATTTTCATTGTCTAATTGTAGACTATTAGATTGATTAGCAAAGAAGGAAAACATGACATCATCAGCATAAGTTGAGGAAGAAGATTGTCCCTGTGAACTAGCAGTAGAAACTTCATGAGCAATATTAACTGCTTCATTAGTACTGCTAGTGTTTTTTGAAGATACAAAAACCACATTATGAGAGTTTGAGCTTGAGCTTGATTGGACTTTAATCTCAGATTCATACACCTTCAAATTATTATACAAATCAAAAGGAGACAAGTTTCTTTTGAGAGATAACCTGAATGGTTGAAGGGTTTGCATTGCACATCACTGGTCCAGGAATGTCGTCTTCAATGTCAGCAATCACATTCTGATTCTGACAGCATATGATATTACCCCCCGGTTTCTGCCTAAGTTGTGTGGAGGGCTTTCTTTACACCCTTTATCCATACATTTATTTTTAATTCTTCAACCCCTTCAATGCTTACCAAGACGTCATTACTAACACCTTGTTGTGATTGTTCCACAGTTTAGCTCAATCTTAACGGCATTCTTCCCTTATAACACATTCATCTCAATCATAACCAAGGACTGCATTTCAACTATGGATTATCCTGGGTAGATCCTCCGTTCTGGTTGGAATCATAGATTGAATCCTAACCTAACCACCTTATGACTTCAGAATCGTCGTGATATAAAGATAATTGTTGGGTATAAGATCGAACCATAAAAACCTTTTTTCAGCACATTGAGTCCCAATTAAATCATATTATAATACATTTTTCCCCTCACCCTTATTTAAATAATAACACTTAGTATTTGAAATACCTTGTGATTACAATATGTCTTGAATAATTCTATGGGAGAAAATATTATCAGCCATGAATGGTTTGGACTTTTGATAATGTTTTTGAATACATAAGAATGGTCGTTGTTGAATGATCCAAGAACATTAAAACTTTTTTTTCGAAAAACTCCCCCTCAAAAAAGACCCAATTGAAAAATTGTTGTCTTTGAAAACTTTGTGAGGGTTAGTGTTGAACACACTACATTTGAAAGATTATGAATTTTCATCGAGAAATTCTTAGAAAAAATTGTTTCAACATTTTGAAAAACATCATGTTAAAGACTTCTCTCCTCCTCTAAGGAAACGCACTTATCTCGTACACTATCCTTTTTCGTGAGTCATTAAAACTTTTTTTTTTTTTGAAAATGTCTTGTAATGGAAACATCTCCAGACCGAGAAACGTTGAATTTCTCGTGTGTTAGGATAAGTTATCTTTTTAGAGAGGATAAGTTATGAACCTTCTTTTATTTTACGTCCGGGTTATGTACTGACATTTGCACATAAGCCATTTAGAAAATTAGAAATGACATGTTTTGAAACTATTTGCAACTCTCGCTCGAACTTCATTTACACACCCGTGTCAATGTTAATCGACATTTCTAAGCACGTAAATGTTATCGATTCCAAGAGACATGTCGAGAAGTATCTTTTTGAAAATTTTTTGATTTTTTGATTTTGTATTTATTTACCTGTTGTCCTCAGCATTGCTTTTTGATGGTGGAATAGTAATTCCAACTGTTGTCGTGATGTAGTTGTCTTGACTGCTAGAGGAACAACTTTTGGAACCAGCTTTGAACTTGATGGTTCATTGATGTGGTCTTGAATTTCGAGTTCTGAACGGTTATGATCAGAAGTCATTTGATGAAGAACGAGGCCTGAACTAATGTGAACAGACGTCATCTGAACATTGAGGAACGGGGCCTGAAGTGTTATTTTTAGCAGACGCCATATGACTTTGATGACCGAGGCTTGAACTGATGTGTTCAAACGTCATTGTCATGAAGACCGAGGCTTGATCTGCTGCGATCAAACGTCTTTTGATGGAGCTCATCTTTTGTGAAACCATTCTGGCACTAGTTTCTTAGATATCAGTAATTTCAGCAACCACACTCTG
>BQNB010116976.1:9148-21258 GCA_026074375.1 Tanacetum coccineum
TTTCTTTTCGTGTCGAAATCACTTAAATGCTCGTAAAACTCAACCGTAAAGTTTAACCCAAAGTTAATTAGCATTTTTATTCACTTTAAAAATTATTTTCCATTAACTTAGAGTATTCACATGACATATTTTCACTTTACACCCTTTAAAACTCAATTTGGACATTAACAGACGTGTCGGACTCGCTTTTCGGCATTTCTTAAAATTCACGGGTCAAACCACCCAGAATACACATAACACAATAATACCTTCCAAAAGGGATTATTAATCACAATAAACCTCAAATCGTCACATATCTCATAAAAATCACCACCATTAACACGATACAAATTTGAATAAACTGACCAAAGTCAAATAGTCAAAGGACTATAAGGGGAATATTCAGAACACAAAAAGGGCAAAGATTACAATGTACACCATGATGAAGATATGTTTAGGGTAAATGATCTAAAAGGTGATGAGGTGTTAGTTGAGAGTGAAGGTGTTGTTAAAACTGCTGAGGAGAGAATAAATGTGGTTGAAGAAGTTGCTGATATTATTGCTGCTGCTACAATAGTTAGTGCTGCTAGTGAAATTCCAACAGTTACTACTGCCGATGAGCTAACCTTGGCTCAAGCACTTGCTGAATTGAAAAGTGCTAGACCGCCAACTCAAGGAATCTCTTTCAGAGAGCCAAGTTAAGCTACTACAACAACAACTACTACAACAATAACAGCTGCACCAAAACCTCCACAGGATAAAGGTAAAGGTATTATGATTGAAGAGCCTATGGTGGAAAAAGAGAAGCTAATGAAGAAGCAAGAGCAGATGAGAATTAATGAAGAACTTGCCTTCAAGCTACAAGCTAAAGAAGAAGAAGAAGAAGAAAGGCTTGCCAGAGAAAAAGCTCAACAAGTTGAAGAAGCCAACATAGATTGGGATGATGTTCAGGCTAAAATTGAAGCTGATTATCAGTTGGATTAAAGATTGCAAGCTCAAGAGCAAGAAGAATTGACTGATGAAGAAAATTCAAGATTGTTTGTACAATTCTTAGAGCAAAGAAGAAAATATTTTGCAGCTAAGAGAGCAGAAGAAAAGAGGAACATACCACCAACAAGAGCTCAACAAAGGAGTATCATGTGTAATTATCTAAAAAAACATAGAAGGATGGAAGCCCAAAAGTTTGAAGAACAAGTCCTTTGCCAATATTCAAGAATTATTTGACAAAGAAATGAACAGGGTGAATACCTTTGTTGACTATAGAACTGAGCTGGTGGAAGAGAGTTCCAAGAAGGTAAAAGCAGAGATAGCACATGAGAGCAGTTTAAAGAGAGCAGGAGAAGAGCTAAAACAAGAAAGCTCTAAAAAGCAAAAGTTGGAAGAAGACAAAGAGTTTGAAGAGATTAAGAAATGTTTGGAAATAGTTCCAGATGATGGAGATGATGTAACTATTGATGCTACACCTTTATCTACTAAATCTCCAACCATTGTTGACTACAAGATCTACAAAGAAGGAAAGAAAAGCTATTTTAAATTTATCAGAGCAGATGATAATTCTCAAATGTATTTAACTTTTGGAAATATGTTTAAAAACTTTGTAGGATATTGGATATCATAACACAATGGAAAGAATAGGGGTTGGCTGATTATAGAGAGAGAGAAAGGAGAGGATTTCTAGTGAGAGAAAACCCTTATATATTTGGAACCACTGTACAGATAATGTATTGAAAAAATCAATCAAACTACAGGAGTATTAGATGCGAAGCTATTAGACTTCTGTGGCAGTACATTTCATTGAGGAAGCAAAATTGCACATTCATATGTTGGTAGAAGATATATCCTATTAATCAACTACAAATTTCTGATATGTTAAACAAGAAGCTTCAATGTGATCATTTTAGTGAAATGGCATATCAGTTTCTTAAACTTCTCACAAAATAGCTCAAGAATCAATGAAGTATTTGGAAGCATCCTGCTAGTGATTATGAAGCTTTTAATGAAGAAACTTAATGATTTTGGAGATAAATATCAGGTTTAGAGGAGGATCGTTGGGGATTAAAAGACTTATTGATGATCTTAAAGTTACTGCTGCTAAGGTTTGTGTTACTGCTGCTAAGCTAAAGTGAGTGTTGTTCATTAACTTTAATGAAAAATATGCTAAGTAGTTAGTGCTGCTAATATAAAGTTAGTACTGCTAGTTCACAATTACTACTGCTAGTATATATTTGTATTGTAGTGTAAAGTTACTATGTGGTAAAGATTGAAGAAAATTATTCTAAGTTAGTTTACTACTGCTGTACACTAGTTAATGCTGTGGGTGTTTAATGCTTACTATGCTGTAGTATAATTAATGCTTCTGGTACAAAAGTTTACAACTGCTCAAAAGATTAAGACTGTTGAAAGGTTTATAATTCAGAAGTGATGGATAAGACAGAAGAATGGATAAGATTGATTGGAGATCAAGATTCCTTACGTGGATAAGTATTAGTTATTTTTAGAATAGATCATAGAAGAATATTTTCTAAGTTTTTAGGAATATTTGTAAATCGGTAGACTCCTTGGTGTATAAAGGAGGTCCTAGGGTAATGGAGTTTAATTATTGTTTTTACGATTTGTAGTGTTATTCATAGCTTCAAGGTTTTGTAGAACAATAATACTAGGAGAGTATCTCGTATTATTTGTTAATATAATATTGGAGCTTTTATTGGTGAATTATATTGTCTTGTTGTTACTGCTTTCATTAGAATTCTTTAAATATTAATATTTAGATTCTGCATAATCTTTAATACACTTAACAAAGTTTCTACTATAGTTGTGTTAGATTTATCTAATATAACTAAACCTTAAACAAGCTTAAGGAATTTGATCTATTGAAGTGGGATCCAACAAGAGGTATCCTACATCCCGGGACAACCTATAGTTGTGTTAGATTTATCTAATATAACTAAACCTTAAACAAGCTTAAGGAATTCAATCTATTGAAGTAGGATCCAACAAGAGGTATCCTACATCCTGGGATAACACCTGGAGCTGTTGCTCTATATCCCCCTCCTTGAAAAGGTCCACCAAATTGCATGTAGTAAGCTTCTTTTAGGGTTTTCCCTTCTTCTTTTAGTGGGCAATCTTTGGTGTAATGGGGTCCTTTGCATTGTTCACATCCTACTTGTGCTGCATAAACTTTTTCATTCACCTTTTTGATCTCCCTTCCTAGATTGTTCAGTTGTGCTTGTATAGCAGCCAGTCCGTCAGAAGTCTCAGTACTTCTTCCTCTAGATGTTCCATTGTGCCATTTTTGAGAGTATTCAGCCATTTCTTGGATGGCCATTTTGGCATCTACAGTCCTAGTTGAAACAGCACCTCTTGAGTCAAGAATTTGTCGTGTTAGAACATCCAACCCATTGTAGAACAAAATTACCTCTTGCATCTTAGTCAAATAGTGTTGAGGACACTTCATCAAGAGTTCTTTAAAGCGCTCCCATTCTTGATAAAGGGTTTCATTTGGCTCTTGCTGAAAGTTGTTGATTTCTACATTTTCTTGTTGTTTAGTTCTTCTGACTCTAGTTCGACCAGCGTGGGCAATATTTGTTTCAAAAAAAACTTAGTTTAAGATTTCCACGTTTTGATTTGAACAATTGGTTCATTTTCTTAGCAACAAACATGCGGCTCTAGTTAAGGATTATAGGGAAGCATCGGAGAGTAGTGGATCCACAGTGATGTTAGGAACATGGAATAAGTCAACTATTTTGAGAAACTTGGGTTGTTTTCAAGCTTTTCATTGTGATGCAATTATGGGACAAATGTTATGTCAATTTCAAGGAAATCAACGAGATTACTTTTCAAACGACACATTTAGAGGTCGTTCTCTTGTATCTAGCGCTGCGTATTATGAAGTAATGCCCCGGGACATATTTCCGCTACGACTTATTTTTAGGGGTGTTACATTCTGCTTCTTCTTCCTCCGAGTATTCTTGGTCAGAAAGTAGATTGAAATCAGGCGATCTCAATTCGTCAAGACTTAGAGTCTTGAAGTGTCTCCTTGATGATCGAAATTCTCGTTCAGGTTCTTTGTAAGGTGTAAATAGTTCGTTTGTAGAACTCCTTGTCATGCACTACCTGAAACAAGGGATAAACAATCAGTAGGATTTGTTCTGAAGATAGAAAAAAATTTGGCACGAAAATCAAATAGGAAAACCAAGATTTCTGTTTCAGATGATCGATACGCCGTATCCAATGGAAGTGGATACGCCGTATTAATCAGTTGAATGAATACGCTGTATTGGACAGAAAGTTGGATACGCCGTATCCGATGGAAGTGGATACGCCGTATTTAGCTATCGACCAGAACAGTGTATTAAGAAAAACAATTAAATACGCAAACAATTAAACACAAATATATACAAGCAAACAATTAAAGACAAATATACAAAATTTACAGAATATACAAGAATATACACTAATCTAAATTACACTAATCCTAAGGGTTAGATCTAATCTAATGTTAAAAACCAAAATATCAAATAAAAATCAAGATTAATTTTCACTCCCCGGTAGCGGCGCCAAAACTTGATTGTGTGGTGTATCTTTTTTTATTCAAGTTTTAAATTTATACTTTGCCGACTAAACCAAAAACAACACTTTAACGGGCAGTATACCCGATCGGTAGTAGTTTCGTGGTAAGTAGGGTGTCGAACTAGACCAAAGTCAAATTTTTCTAAAACAAAACATTCAATTGTTAAGAGGCCTATTTACAAGAAAATAGCATTTAAATATAGTAATTTTAATCAGAGGGTTTTATATGTTTCAGGATAAAAATGTTAATGCTACTAGGCCAAAAGTAGTAGTGAATGTTGCTAGGCCAAAAGCAGTAGTTAATGCTGTTAAGGGAAATAATTTTAATGTTGTTAAGGCCTCAGCTTGTTGGGTTTGTAAACTAAAGACTAAAGTTTTAGACCATGTTTCTAAACACAACAGTGCATCAATCACCCTAAAGAAGTTTGATTATGTTGATGTACAAGGCATATCCAAGTCAGTGCTGGCTTTGGGTCCCCAAAAGAAACTAATTTCTATTAATGTGTAGGGCAATCCACAAGTGGATTTACAGGATCAAAAGTTTCTGCTGTTAAGTATAATTAGTGCTGCTAGTTATACTTAATACTACTGAGTTACTACTGTTAGTTATACTTAATACTGTTAAGTATACTTAATATTGTGATTATTGTGAAAATTGCTATGAATTGTGTTTTCTTGGTTTTTAGACTAACATTTTGCAGGAAAAGCAAATAAAAGTGTTAGATTATGTGGAATAAAAACAGACAGGGTGATTTGGTGAGTAAAAGAATTGAAAGAATTCGTGAGTCGAAAAATAGAAAGAGAGCTATGTGAAATAAAAACAGATAGAGTGATT
The DNA here is from genome assembly GCA_026074375.1 of Tanacetum coccineum. Taxonomy (NCBI): domain Eukaryota; kingdom Viridiplantae; phylum Streptophyta; class Magnoliopsida; order Asterales; family Asteraceae; genus Tanacetum; species Tanacetum coccineum. The sequence continues at coordinate 14,532 of BQNB010116976.1, forward strand.
TGGTGAGAAAAAGAATTGAGAGAATTGGTGAGTTTAATTAACAGAACGAGAGTTGAGATAAAGTGTTTGGAATGGAATTAGAGTTAATGTTGGTGACCCAAACTTAATGCTGTTAGGCATAAACTTACAACTGGTGGTAAAAGTTAATGCTGCTAGGCATAAACTTACTACTGCTGTTGAAAGTTAATGCTGCCAGGCATAAACTTACTACTGCTGTTGAATGTTAATGCTGTTGAGGGTATTTTCATAAATACTTCGATTAAGGGTTTCAATCACTCATTTAATCGATTTCATTCAATCATATACTTTCTAATCACAAACCCTAACTCAATTTCATCATCCATCATCAAAACCCAACACAATGACGACCCTAAAGTTTGCTGATACTCATAACATGGTCGCGTTCTTGTCTAAACCCGCAGAAATTAAAGGATTGAACAAATTGTGGATTTCTTGAATGCACACCCTATTAAGCATGCATTAACGGTTAATCCTATAATCTATACTTCGCGTATTGAATAATTCTGGGCTACTGTCAAGGCAAAAACTGTTAATGGGGAAGTACAGTTACAAGCCCTAGTGGATGGAAAGAAGATAATCATAACTGAATCAACTGTGAGAAGAGATCTTCAACTAGAAGATGCTGATGGTGTTTATTGTCTACCTCACTTACATTAATATCTTTTGAACAATTTACCATTGAGGGGTATGAGATAATTTCTCAGTAGCTTACTTTCTTTAAAGGATTCTTTTCCCCCAAGTGGAAATTCGTATTCAATCTTGTTTTACATATGCCTAAGTTCTAAGATATGCCATGGATATGATATGTTAGTAGTTCTATGGCATCTATAATATATGTTTAGCTACAAAACTAGAAGTTTACTTTTCAAAGCTACATTTTAAAAGTTATGGTGAAGAACTTTGGATAATGCAGGAAATGTTTTGATGTATCCAAGGTTTGTACAGTATTTTTGGATAAAGCAACTGAAGGGATGTCAATAATAATAGGATTTATGTTACCCCTATCACACTAAGAAGATTTTTTGGAAATCATGATATAGGGTAGGAATAGATGTTTTTTGGGAAGGGAACACCATTACTCCAAACAAAAGGTGGTACAAAGAACAAGCAGAAAGGGGTGTAGGCTTCAGCAAATCCTACTAATGTCCCCATCCACACCCACCATTATTCAACCATCAACATCTCAACCTCAAAAGAAACAAAGACCTAGGAATCCAAAGAGAAAGGATACTCAGATACCCCAATCTAGTTTTCCTAGTGATAATGTTGCAGATGAGGTTGTCAATGAGGATATGGATGACAGTTTGGTAAGGGCTGACACTACTACTACTAGCTTAGATGCAGAGCAGGATAGGGGTAACATCAATAAGACCTGATCCAAGGCAACACTTAATGAACCAAGTAGTCCCTAAGACACTTAGGTTCAGGTAGTGGTCCCTAGGTGCCAATATAACCATGGGGTTACTATTGCTCAACTAGATTGTGAGTGTATCTAATCAACATCTAATGATCCACTACTCGTAAGAGGTAACACACTTCAAAGTGGTAAGGATAGACTGAAACTAAAGGAATTGATGGAAGTACCAATTTACAAACAAGAGTTCTTGATTTGGAGATTACAAAGACCACTCAAGACTAATGATATTGCAATGTTTAAGAAGGAGAGTCAAGGAAGCTAGCGACGAGGAATATTCATGAACTTATGGACTTAAAGATTATACAAAAGTTGGTTCATCTAAGAAGGGTATGGAATCCTCTGGAAGATGAAGGTTTAGGGTGAAGAGGATGCATCCAAACAGGGTAGGATAGCTGATATTGATGCTAATAAAGACATTTACTTGGTCAATGTTCAGGCTGATGAAGATATGTTTGGTGTTAATAACTTAGATGATGATGAGGTGATTATTGAAAGTGTAGACATTGTTATACTGCTTGAGGCAAACAAGAAAGTGGTTGCAAGAAGTACTGTTAGTTACAAATTTAGTTTGTGTGCTATAACTACAACTACAACAACTGCAATAACTAATGTTGAAATAACTTTGGCTCAAGCGCTGACAGAGTTGAAGAGTGAAAAACCCAGGGCTGTTAAGGTTGTGATACAAGAACCAGAACAGGGTACAACTACAACAACACTTACAACAACAACTGCTGCTACAACAATTATAGTTGATAGCACAAGACCTAAGGCTAAATGGATTGTTTTTCATGAACAGGAGCAAGCACCTACACCAACAGTTTCTTCACAACAACCATCACAGGTCAAGGTTCAGGATATGAGGTTATCGCAAAATGGTTGAACCTGAACCTGTGAAGGAAATGGTCTAAGTAAGATCTACTCAGGCTTGTTGACAGAATTTAACTTCAAGCTTAGCTGAAGAAGATATGAGAAAGGCTTGCCGAGAAAAAAAGCTCAGTAAGTTGAAGAAGGCAACATAAGCTTGGGTATGTTGTTCAGCTAATATGTAGTTGATTATAGTTGGCTCATAGACTACTAAGATCAAGAGCAGAATGATGTGATAATGAAGAATAGGCAAGATTGTTTGTTACAATGCTTTGAGCAATGAATGAAAACATTTTGAAGCTATGTGGTAGAAGTTATGAGGAACATACAACAAACAAGGAGCTCAACATAAGGATTATTCATGTGTACCTTGTCTGAAAAAAATGGAAGTATGGGAAGCCCCAAAAAGTTTTATAGAACAAGTCCTTGCTGAAATCATTCAAGAATTATTTGACAAAGCAATGAAAAGGGTGAATACCTTTGTTGACTACAGAACTGAGCTGGTGGAAGAGAGTTCCAAGAAGGCAGAAACAGAGTTGGTGGAAGAGAGTTCCAAGAAGGCAGAAGCAAAGATAGCACATGAGAGCAATTTAAAGAGAGCAGGAACACGAAAGCTCTAAAAAGCAAAAGTTGGAAGAAGACAAGGAGTCTGAAGAGCTTAAGCAATGTTTGGAAATAGTTCCAGATGATGGAGATGATGTAACTATTGATGCTACACCATTATCTACTAAATCTTCAACCATTGTTGACTACAAGATCTACAAAGAAAACAAGAAAAGCTATTTTCAAATTATCAGAGCAGATGGTAATTCTTAGATGTATTTATTTTGGATAAGATGCTTAAAAACTTAAATACAGAGAAGGACTTTGGACAGTTTCTTTGAAGTATAGTCTAAAGATAGATTTAAGTAAGATAGAGCCAGTGAATTACCATGGTTAATTCTTACTTACTTAATTTGAAAGACATATGTTTGAACATCATGTTGTAGTAATGTATGAAGAATAAAACAAGGAATAGTTAATGTGCTGAACTTGGAGCTTTATATTTTTGTGCATGTGGAGTACATTCATTGAGGAAGAAAAATGTGCACATTCATATGTTAGTAGAAAAGAGATATCCTCTTACAGCACCTACAATCACTAATATGCTGGATAGGAAGCTGCAAGCTGATCATTAGAATGAAATGTGTTATCAGTTTCTTAAGCTCATCACAAAACAACTCAAGAATCAATGAAGTGTTTGGAAGCATCCTCCTGGTGATTATAAAGCTTTTAATGAAGAAACTTGATGATTTTGGAGATAAATATCAAGTTTAGCGGAGGATTATTGGGATTAAAAGACTTCTTAATGATCTTGGAGTTACTGCTGCTAGGGTTTGTATTACTGCTGCTAAGCAAAAGTTAGTGTTGTTCATTAACTTTAATGAAAAATATGCTAAGTAGTTAGTGTTGCTAGTATAAAGTTAGTACTGGTAGTTCACAGTTACTACTACTAGTATATATTAGTACTGCTAGTGTAAAGTTAGTACTGCTGGTAAAGATTGAAGAAAATATTCTAAGTAGTTACTATTGCTTATACACAGTTAATGCTGCTGGTGTATAAGTTACTACTGCTGGTGCTAAGTTAATGCTGCTAGTACAAAAGTTACAACTGCTCAAAGATTAAGACTGCTGAAAGAGTTTCTACTGTCAGAAGAGAATGGATAAAGACAAAAGAAAGGATAAAGATTGATTGAAGATCAAGATTACTTACGTAATAAGTATTAGTTATTTATAGAATAGATCATATAGAATATTCTAAGTCTTAGGAATATATTGTAAATCGACTAGGACTCCTTGGTGTATAAAAGGAGGTCCTAGGGCATAGAGTTTTGTATCTGTATCAAATCCAAATGAGTCATTCATAGAGTTATCATAGCTTCAAGGTTTGTAACCCTAATACTAGGAGAGTATTCGTATTAAAGACATTTACCTGGTCAATGTACACCATGATGAAGATATGTTTGGGGTGAATGATCTAGAAGGTGATGAGGTGTTAGTTGAGAGTGAAGGTGTTGTTAAAACTGATGAGGAGAGAATAAATATGGTTGAAGAAGTTGCTGATATTATTTCTGCTGCTACAACCGTTAGTGCTGCTAGTGAAATTCATTAGTTACTACTACTGATGAGCTAACCTTGGCTCAAGCACTTGCTGAATTGAAAAGTGCTAGACCACCAACTCAAGGAATTTCTTTTAGAGAGCTAAGTGAAACTACTACAACAACAACAACTACAACAATAATAGCTGCACCAAAACCTCCACGGGACAAAGGCAAAGGTATTATGATTGAAGAGCCTGTGGTGGAAAAAGAGAAGCCAATAAAGAAGCAAGAGCAGATGTGAATTGATGAAGAACTTGCCTTCAAACTACAAGCTAAAGAAGAAGAAGAAGAAAGGCTTGCCAGAGAAAAATCTCAACAAGTTGAAGAAGCTAACATACCTTGGGATGATGTTCAGGCTAAAATTGAAGCTGGTTATCAGTTGGCTCAAAGACTGCAAGCTCAAGAGCAAGAAGAATTGATCGATGAAGAAAAGGCAAGATTGTTTGTACAATTCTTAGAGCAAAGAAGAAAATATTTTGCAGCTAAGAGAGCAGAAGAAAAGAGGAACAGACCACCAACAAGAGCTCAACAAAGGAGTATCATGTGTACTTATCTGAAAAGCATGGAAGGATGGAAGCCCAAAAGTTTAAAGAACAAGTCCTTTGCCAATATTCAAGAATTATTTGACAAAGCAATGAACAGGGTGAATACCTTTGTTGACTAAAGAACTGAGCTGGTAGAAGAGAGTTCCAAGAAGGAAGAAGCAAAGATAGCACATGAGAGCAGTTTACAGAGAGCAGGAGAAGAGCTAGAACAAGAAAGCTCTAAAAAACAAAAGTTAGAAGAAGACAAAGAGTCTGAAGAGCTTAAGAAATGTTTGGAAATAGTTCCAGATGATGGAGATGATGTAACTATTGATGCTACACCTTTATCTACTAAATCTCCAACCATTGTTGACTACAAGATCTACAAAGAAGGAAAGAAAAGCTATTTTCAAATTTTTAGAGTAGATGGTAATTCTCAGATGTATTTAACTTTTGGAAAGATGCTTAAAAACTTTGACATAGAAGAATTGGAAGTTCTTTAGAGTATAGTCAAAGCAAGATTTAAGAAGACAGAGCCAGTGAATTACATGGATAATTTCTGACTTCTTAATTTGAAGACCATGTTTGAACATCATGTTGAAGATAATGTATGGAAGAATCAACAAGAATTAGTTAGAGTGCTGAGCTGGAAGCTTTATGATTCTTGTGGAGTTCATTGTGTAACAATGCAATCCATGATATTTTATTTATTGGTTGAGAAGATGTATCTACTTACAAATTACACACTATATCAGATGTTCAATGAGGTGAAGCTTCAAGTTGATTATGAGTGTAAAATGGCATTTGAGCTTCTTAGATTGGTCAAGAAACAACTCAAGGAAGGCTATGTACCTAAATGAAGTGTTTGGAAGCATCCTCCTGGTGATTGATGAAGCTTTGAATGAAACTTGATGATTTTGAAGAAGAATATCAAGTTTAGGAGAGGATTGTTGGCATTAAAAGCTTTCTTGAAGTTACTGCTGCCAAGGTTTGTGTTACTGTTGCTAAGCTAAAGTTAGTGTTGTTCATTAACTTTAATGAAAAATATGCTAAGTAGTTAGTGCTGCTAGTATAAGTTAGTACTGCTAGTTTATAGTTACTCCTGTTAGTATATATTAGTACTACTAGTGTAAAGTTAGTACTGCTGGTGAAGATTGAAGAAAATATTCTAAGTAGTTACTACTGCTTGTACACAGTTAATGCTGCTAGTGCAAAAGTTACAACTGCTCAAAGATTAAGACTGCTGAAAGAGTTTCTACTGTCAGAAGAGAATGGATAAAGATAGAAGAAAGGATAAAGATTGATTGGAGATCAAGATTACTTACATGATAAGTATTAGTTATTTATAGAATATATTGTAAATCGACTAGGACTCCTTGGTGTATAAAAGGAGGTCATATGGCATAGAGTTTGATATTAATTTCATAATAGTTTTCATCTGTATCAAATCCAAACGATTCATTCATAGAGTTACTGTTTCATTAAGAATTCTTCTTATTGATTAAAGATTAGATTCCGTATAATCTTTAATATATTCAACAAATTTTCTACTATAATTGTGTTAGATTTATCTAGCATAACAAAACCTTAACAAGCATAAGGAATTAAAGATCTATTGAAGTGGGATCAACACCTATATTGTATAATCATTGCAAAGAATTGTTACTTAATCGTTTATATTTGAGAATTGCAGTAATCAAGGAGTACTTGGTGAAAGTTACCTAAAGGTGCGCATTCTGGAGCTTAAACAAATATATTTC
>BQNB010116977.1:0-21258 GCA_026074375.1 Tanacetum coccineum
TTTCAGACTCTGAGGTACATAATGATAAAATTTGTTCAAAAACATGTCTAAAAAGCTTTGAAACTCTTAAAACTTAACTTGATGATTTAAGAATAGAGTTTAATAAATCTGAGTTCAATCTATCTACTTATAAAATAATGAGGTTCTATTTTATGAGCAACTTGCTGTTCTAAAAAGAGATATCTCATATAAAGGCTCATAAATTAGTGTGCTTAAAAGTGAGTTAGAAAAGCTTAAGCAAGAAAGAGAAAGCAATCAACTTAAGATTGAAAATTTTGATAATGCTTCTAAGAGTCTAGACAAATTAATAGGGAGTCAGATACCTGATAAAAATAGAAAGGGTTTAGGGTTTGTAAGCTATAATGATGTTCCACCTCCTCCTACATGATTATTTTCACCCCCAAACCTTGATTTGTACAACTCTGGTTTAGAAGAGTTCCAACAGCCGAAGTTTGAAGGATATGGACCTAAGACTAGTAAGAGTGTTAGTGAAGATACCTCTAATGAGGTTAGAGAATCTCTTGATGCCTCATTGGTTAAGGAGTTGGTGTCAAATTATAAGTTAAAGAAGAAAACTATTTTTCCTACTGTTGCTAAGATAAATTTTGTTAGACCTCAACAACAAGAAAAACCTGTTAGGAAACTAGTTAAGTATGCTGAAATGTACACGTCAAAAACTCCTAGGGGAAATCAAAGAAACTAGAATAATCAGAAGTCCCAACAACTAGAACGTGACTTTGTGATGTACAATAAAGCTTGTTTTGTCTGTGGAAGTTTTGACCATGTGCAGGCTAACTGCAATTATCATCAAAAGGAAAGGATGGTATCTGAGAATAATTATACAAGGGTGAATTACAATTATTCTGCTAAAAAGGCTCACCCTAGTGCTCACAGGAACATAGTTCTAAGAGCAGTTTTAATGAAAACTGGCCTAAGACCACTTAATACTGCTCGGCCTGTTAATACTGCTCATCCTAAAACTACAGTTTATAGTGCTAGACCAATGTCATGTTTTTCTAAATCAACACAATCAACTGTAAAGAGGCCTTATCAAATAAAAACAGCATTAACTAACAAAAATTTTAGCCAAAAGGTTAATACTTCTAAGGAAAGTTTTTATACTGCTAGGCCAAAAGCAGTTAATACTGCTAGGCCAAATTCAGCAGTAGTTAATGCTGTCAAGGAAAATCAGGTTAATATTGTTAAGGCCTCAGCATGTTGGGTTTGGAGACCTACCAAACTTAACAATGCATTAATTACTTTCAAGAGACATAATTATGTTGATACACGAGGCAGATCTAAGTCAGTGATGGCTTGGGTCCCTAAAGGAAACTAATTTCCTTATTTTTATGTGTAGGGTCATCCACAAAAAGAAGATCAAGGCTATGTTGACAGTGGATGCTTAAGGCACATGACAGGGAACATGTCCTATCTCTTAGACTTCAAGGAATTTGATGGAGGATATGTTGCCTTTAGGGGAGGAGCCAAAGGAGGAAGAATTACTGGTAAAGGAACTCTTAAAACTGGTAAGCTTGATTTTGAGGATGTGTACTTTGTTAAGGAGTTACAGTTTAACCTTTTTAGTGTCTCACATATGTGTGACAAAAAGAAGAGTGTTCTTTTTATTGACACTGGATGTTTTATTCCGTCTCTTGACTTTAAGTTAGCTGATGAAAGTCAGGTTTTACTTAAAGTTCCTAGAAAGAACAATATCTACATTGTTGATATGAAGAATATTGTTCCTAAAGAGAGTTTAACTTGTCTTGTTGCAAAGGCCACACTTGATGAATCAATGCTATGGCATAGGAGGCTAGGTCATGTAAATTTTAAAACTATTAATAAACTTGTTAAGGATAACCTTATGAATGGTTTACCTATAAAACGTTTTGAAAATGACCAAACTTGTGTTGCTTGCCTTAAGGGAAAACAACACAAAGCCTCCTGTAAGTCCAAAATTCAGAACTCTATTACTCAGCCTTTATTCATGTTGCATATGGACTTGTTTGGTCCAACTTTTATGAGTAGCTTAATGAATAAGAAATATTGTCTAGTTGTCATTGTTTTCTTTTTAGCATCTAAGGATGAAACTTATGGCATTCTTAATAGCTTTATAACTCAGATAGAAAATCTAGTTGATAAGAAAGTAATGATAATCAGATGTGACAATGGAAGGGGGGGGGGGGGGGGATTGGGGGGGGGAGGGGGGGGAGGGGGGGGGGGGGGGGGGGGGGGGGAAGGGGGGGGGGGGGGGGGGGGAGGATTGAAGCAATTAGGCGTTCCTTAGCCGATGCCTCATTCAAAGATATTGTTGTGTACCAGATTGGATGTGAAGAGTGAAATTCTTGTATGTCAAAAAGTGAAGAAAAGTTTATGTATTCAACCTCTAGTATTTGAAAGATCTAGAGTTCTACAAAGTTTACAAAAAGGTTAAAAAAAGAAAAGGCATATCTGTCTACATCAAGCTCGAGAGCCTGGTAATGAGACTCTATCGACCTATTTAATGGACAATAGATTTACAAAGAGGTTAGATGAAAGACTTTAGTTTTTCATTAAAAGAGTCAAAGGTGATATTCTACTAGTTCAAGTATATGTAGATGATATCATTTTTGGATCTACTAAGAAGGAGTTATGCACTGATTTTGAGAAGTTGATGCACAAGATATTCCAGATAAGTTCTATGGGTGAACTCACTTTCTTCTTAGGACTTCAAGTGACACAAAAAGCTGATGGGATTTTCATCAGTCAGGACAAGTATGTGGATGAAATCTTGAAGAAGTTTGGTTTTTCAACTGTGAAGACAGCAAGTACACCCATGGAGACTTCAAAACCATTGCTCAAAGATGCAGAAGCTGAAGATGTTGATGTTTACTTATATAGATCAATGATTAGATCATTGATGTATCTAACAGCTTCTAGGCATGATATAATGTTTGCTGTATGTGCTTGTGCAAGATTTCAAGTCACACCTAAAGTTTCACATCTTCATGCTATGAAAAAAACCTTCAGATACTTAAAAGGTAAACCTAAATTGTGCCTTTGGTATCCTAAGGACTCAGCATTTGACTTTGAAGCATATACTAACAGTGACTATGCTGGTGCTAGTTTAGACATGAAATCCACAACAGGAGGTTGTCAATTTCTTGGAAGAAGATTGATTTCATGGCAATGCAAGAGGAAAACCATAGTAGCCAACTCTACTACTGAAGTAGAGTATGTAGCTGCTGGTAATTGCCGTGGACAAGTACTCTGGATTCAAAATCAAATGCTGAATTATGGAAACAATTTCATGAATACAAAGATTCAATTTGACAATGAAAGCACCATCTGCATATTTAAAAATCCAGTGTTTCACTCAAAGACTAAGCACATTGAGATTAGACATCACAATGTTGCTGATTTACTCATAAAAGCTTTTGATGTTGGAAGATTTCAATATCTGATTGCAAGTATTAGAATGCTTAACCCCTGAAGTATTGATTGAGGGGAGGTTAATTGTATGAATATGCAACAGATTTTGCACCAATGATGCTTGAAATGGAATGGCACAGCAGCTAATGATGAAATTCAAGTTAGTACTGTTGCTCTACCTTACTACTGGTAAGTATACTTTCTACTGCTGTTATAATTAATACTGTAAGAATTAAGAGAAAATAATAACAAAAAGAGAGAAAATGTGAGTTTAAAAGAATTAAGAGAAAGCAAAAATAGACAGAGAGAAAGTGTGAGCTCAAAAGAATAGAGAGATTTGTGAAATAAAAATAGACAGAGTGTTTCAGTGAGCAAAAGAATTGAGAGATATAGTGAGCTTAAAAACAGAAAGAGAGCTTGTGAGAATCAACATTGATGATGGAAATGCCTTTTGGAACGGAATTGAGGTTTTAGTACTGTTAGTCTAAACTTAGTACCGCTGGGCATTACTTAGTACTGTTAGGCTAAACTTGGTACTGTTAGGCTACCGTTAGTACTGTTTAGGGCATAACAGATTTTTGGCAATTAAATATAGCTGTTGAGATATTTCTGCCAAATATTTCGCTTACAAGGGTCTATAATTTGGATAATTCTTGATCAATCTTTCACTTATAAGCTTTCTTCAAGATAAAGAATCCATTTTATTCAGTCGGTCCAATAAAAACCCTTAAGCGCTGTCTATAAATTCTCAATTAACTTTTCCAAACACTCATACTCTCATTAACGAACATTTACCCAGAACCCTTATCATAACTCAATCACTAATGGCGAATTTGGAATTCTGCGACAAACACAACATGGTTGCTTATCTAAAGAAACCAACTGGGAGTGAAGGATTCCAAGAGATGGTAGATTTTCTTAATGGTAGTCCTATAAGGTATGCTCTTACTAAGAATCATACTATCTATGTTTCTCTAATCGAAAAGTTTTGGCAGACTGCTACTGTCAGAACAGTTGATAATGGAGAGCAAGAAATAACTGCCACAGTTGATGGCAAAGAATTCACTATTACTAAAGCATCTGTTAGGAGACATCTTCAATTAGCAGATGTAGATGGTATTAGTGTTTTGCCAACTACATAAATTTTTGATCAACTCTCACTGATGGGATATGTTTTAACTGATGATAAACTGACTTTTCAAAAAGGCAAATTATCCCCGCAGTGGAGATTTTTGATCCATACCATCCTACACTGTCTTAGCCCTAAGAAAACTTCTTGGGAACAATTTAGTAGCAATATAACAACTGCTATTATTTGCTTGGCCACAAACAGAACTTTTAACTTTTCTAAATTGATTTTTGATGGTATGGTGAAAAACTTGGATACTAAATATAAATTTTTAATGTATCCAAGATTTATTCAAATATTTTTGGACAAGAACAAAAGATTCCTTAATCCCCACAACATAAAATATATTGCTCCTGCTTTAACTCCAAAACATTTTAGCAATATGAAAAGAGGTTTTTCTGAGGAACACACACCTTTGTTTCCAAGTATGATAGCAATTCAAGCAGAAGAAGGTGAAGGTTCAAGACATCATTCTGAACCCCAACCACCACCTTCTACCGCTCAACCTACTAATAAAGAACCGATCCTTAATGTTGTATCATCATCATACCAAAAGAATCAAACACATAGGAAAGCCTTAAACCAGGTCACTAAGTTACCTCAGACTAGTGAACCTATACCTAATGTATCAGATGAGGTTGTCTATGAGGAGTGGAATGACAGAGTGGAAAGGGCTACCATTACTGCTGCTAGCTTAGATGCAGAGCAGGCTAGTGGTAACATAAATAGGACCCAATCCACGACAATGCCTAATGTGCCTCTTCCTCAGGGAATGGGTGTAGGTGCCAAGAAGCCATAGGGGGTTCAATTGCTCAGACTAGGTCTGAGAGGGTACCTGCATAGTCTTATGATTCACCTCTCCTAAGAGTTAACACACTTAGAAGTGATGAGGGCAGTATGACACTACAAGAATTGACGGTTTTATGTACAACATTGTCCAAGAAAGTGGAGAGCTTGGAGGCAGACTTGAAGCAAACAAAGAAGGTATATTGTGCTGCTTATACCAAACTTATTAAAAAGGTGAAGAAATTGTAGAAAACTGTCAAGTCCAACCAAGCTAGAAGAAGAGCATAACAATCTCCCCAAAGTTGAGGTCTTGAACTACCGGGACGAGTGCCTTTATATGACTGTCAATAAAATAATCTGAGGGTAACAATCTCATCCGAAGTGAGTTCATTGATGACCCACTCCTTCATGAGCTCAGTGAGATTGCTTTTGTCATTTAAGCCTAGTGTCTTGGTCTTGTCTTCGTGGTAAGCTTGTGCATTCATGCTTTGCGATCTTGACTTTGACCCTTTGTCATTGTCTTTATTGTCTTTGCCATCTTTGCGAGCTTGTGTCTTTGACAACATGCTCATACTTTTGCATTATCTTGAAGCTTTAAATCAGAGTTTGCGGAAGGTCTATGTCTTTAATCTTTAGTTTCTTGATCGTATGTCTTTTAGATTGAGCATTTGAATGGGATTGAGGTTGCCGTTACCACCGTTTGACCTGCAGGTTTACGTTAGTGATAAACGAGAAAATTGATTTGAAAATTAATCGACGTGTCACTCGTTAAAAAGTTTTTGTAACACATCGAGAGTGTCATGTTTTTATCAAAATTCATCAACCGTCAATTCATTTACTGGACCAAATCGATATCCAGTTGTCACAAGTTTGATTCATATAGAATCTCGTAAGTCATCCTACCGCAGTGTGTTTGATGAAGACATGGAAGGATTTCACATTCGTCATTATGAATGACTAAAGAGTTTCACTCTGCACTGTTCTGGCAAAATTATTCACAATGATATTTCGTAGGACTTGAATAACCGCTTGTGGCACCTGGATGATGTTCAACAAGTGTTTGAAATGGAATATGTACCTAACGAGATTTGATTGATCTCTTAGCTCTAGTACTCGATTAGTGCTTTGGGTTTTATTCATCGGAGGCGGGCGCATATGGCCACCTATTCATATCAATAATCTCGGAGTTGAGATGTCAATAGATAAACTTGGGCTATCTCTGCTGACAAATGAGACAGTTTCTGTTGTGAGGGGAAACCTGACATGGCTTGAGAAGGGTGTGCAGTGCGATATCACGGGGTCCATGATGTCGTTTTCATTACAGCAATCACCTTGTTGGTTGATTCTGATAGATTATGTATTGACCCGGTGGTTTCTGCCTCTAAGTGTGTGGAGGGCTTCTTTCTTTTGACCCCTTTACCATACATTTCTGTTTAAATCTTCAACGCCTTCAATGCTTACAGGACGTCATTACTAACTCCGGTGTTGTGATTGTTCTAGTGTTTAGCTCAATCTTAGTCGACATTATTCCCATATACATACATCGCCAAATTACCTAAGGAACTGCTATTCTAACTTTAGAATTATCCTTGGGTAGATCATCCGGTGCTGGTCTGAATCATAGGCATTGATTCTAACTAACCACCTTATGACTTCAGAATATGTCGTGATGAAAATTAAGATGGTGTTGGTATAAGATCAACACCATTAAAACCTTTTTCTTATGTTAGCACCATTGGAGTCGGAAGTAGAATCATATTTTAAATACATTTTCCCCTTATTTTAAATACATAAAACTCTTAGTTTTTTGAAATACTTGCTGGTTTAAAATATAGTCTTGAAAAAGCTGTGGGAGAAAAGATGGTCAGTATGAATGGTTTGAACATTTTGATAATGTTTTTGAATACCATAAGACAATGGGCGTTGATGATGTATCCGAAGAACATTAAAACTTTGTTTTTCGAAAAATCCCCCTCAAAAAATAGGTTCCATGAAAAATTGTTTGTCTTTTGAAAATTGGGAGGGTTTGGAGTGTTGAAACACACAATTTGAACGATTATGATTTTGTCATCGAGAAATTCTTAAAAAATCTGTTTAACTTTTTGAGAAAAACAAATGTTTAGAGGACTTCTCTTCTAACGGATAAGGGGTAAGCGCACTGAAACGTACACTTTCCTTTTTTCTTGAGCTAAAACATTAAATGTCTTTTTAGACAGCTCAAGACTGAGAGAAACGGTAATTTTCTCGTTTTGTGAGGATATGGTTATAAACCTTCCTTTATTTGAAGTCTCGGGGTATGTACTGACATTGCACATAGCCATATTAGAAAATTAGAAATGGACAGTTTTGAAAAAACTATTTGCAACTCTTCGCTCCGAATTCATTTACTACACCCGTGTCAATGTTAATCCGACCATTTAAGCAACGTAAATGTTATCGATTCTAAAGAGGACATGTCGAGAAGAATCTTTTGGAAAATTTCTGATTTTATGATTTTGTATTTTCTTTTTGAAGTTTTAATATTTTTTGTATTTTGCTTTTCTTAAAACTATGTAAATAGTGATGTTTGATGGGTGATATCAAGCAGTCTCGTTGTCAGTACCCCAGTTCGCGAAGGGGGGGGGGGGGGGTTCAAACATCTCATACCAATCATTCTGACAAGATACTTAAACCGATCCTCAGGAAGGGCTTTGTAAACATGTCAGCCTACTTTGGTATTCAGTTCTGACAAAATATAATTCCATTATACCAATTTGCAACCTGTTCCTTATGAAGTATACCGAGTATGGCTGTGCTTTGTCCGTGTGAGTGTGGTACGCGGGTTGCATCGTGAGCTTGTTATGGTGATGAGAGTCACGAGTACACGGTATTTTGTTGTAGTTGAAGCCATAATCTTGAAGTTGTGTCCTCATTCCATATTACTGAGCCACAACTTTGCAGATAAACGACATTCTCTGCCTCTGCTGAAGACATTGCAGAGCATTTTGTTTCTTTACATCCAGCTGACAAGTTTATCACAAGGAAACTGTATCCCTCTCGAAGTGCTTTTTCTGGTATCAAGGCATCCGGCTATGAGCAGCGTCTGAAAAAGCTGTTTATGGTACAAGCCAGGATCCTTTGGATTACCAGTAGGTCCCATTGTAATGGTACCTTTAGGTATTTAAAGTTTCTCTTAACCTCCTTGAGGTGCCTTTTTGTTGGTCATGCTAGTTAAACGTGCACAATCGCATACTGCTTTTGCACTAAGTCTGGGTCTACTTAGATGTCAAGTACATGAGTGACCCGATTCTTACTACGATAATCAGACTTGGTCTACGGGTTCTCCACTCAATCTAATCTAGTTTGGGTTTTGTAGCAATGGTGTACCAATGGGGTACAATTGTCCATATTATGCTTTTCAGAATTTTAAAGCGTACTTGGCTGATTGATAAAAATTACCTTTTGGGGGATGGTGGATCTGTAGTCCTAAAAAGAACTTATCTCCCCATTAAGGGACATTTCAAATACTGTGTATTATTTTTTAAATCGTTTTGAATATTTAGGATTTGTCGATCCAAAAATTATGTCATCAACGCAAATTGGCACAAGTAGATTCCTCCCCGTATTTTATCTTGAATAAAGTTGGGTCAATTGTATTTTAGTAAAACCTTTGGACATCAGGAAGTTGATAGTTCATCGTACCAGCGCTATTGGAGCTGGGCTTTAATCCATACATAAGCTTTCTTAGAAGGAGACTTTTTGGTATGATATGGATCACGAACCCTTTCGGTGGCAACGTAAACTCTCTTCAGTGGACATTAAGAAATGCCATTTTCACGTCCATCTGATGAGATTGGAAAATGACTTGTGTGCTGCGTTCTGCTTGTGCAACAAAAAAATCGAATGCTTCCAACGCGTGACAACTGGAGCAATGATTCTTCAAAAATCATTACCCTTTCGTCTTGAGCATAACTTTAGCAACAAAGTCGTGCTTTGTTGTGCATTCAGTCTAATTTCATCCTTCTTGTTCTTCATAACCACTTTAGCTTTATTAATCATCTTGCCAATTGGTTTTTGTCGACTAGTTCCCAGTACTTTTAGTCTGTCGAACTGATGAGTTCATCCTGCATTGCTTCGATCCATGCAGAATCAAGCCCCATTGCTCTCCTTAATGTTCTTGGTTCAACAATATATTGTTTAGAGCGCGAAACATTACAACATTTAGGATCTTGGCAAGCTGTTTCTTGTTTAAACTGGTAATGGTTGGATTTCCATAACCTTGTTCTTAATGGAGAATCTTCTGGTCTAATCGGTAATCATGACTTTGTGGTTGAAATGAATGCACATCGGTATTATCAATGTTGCATGAGGAAGACTCACCAATTTCTTGTACCCGTGTACAAAAAGGATTGATAAATTCATCTTCTTGAAATGATGTATTCGGTGCTTGATCATTGTTGTTTTCCTCAGCTTGATCATTGTGTTCGGATTATTAATCTTCTCAAGTATAAAGACTGAAGAGAAATTCAACCGGTGGTGTGATGAATGTGTCGTCTCTGCTGTAGGAACAAACATTTTGTCTTGGGGGTACGGGGTCAGAGTTGCTAATCTGCCGCCATTTTTTTCCTTGAGAGAACGAGCCTGAAGCGGAATTTTCAACAGACATCTCTTTTCGTTGTGGTGCGAGTCTGAACTGTTGTGATCAGAATCATTGCCCATGAAGCGAGCTTGATCTGCTGGGATCAAACGTCTTTTTCAACATTGAGCGAAACGGCGGCCTGAAGTGGTATTATTTTTAGGCAGACACCATTTGACATTGACGACCGAGGCTTGAACTGTTGTGTTCAAACGTCATTGCGTGATCATCAGATCAAAATTTCCGTGAAGCCTGGGTTTCTGAAATATCTTTCTTTTTCGCAACCAAAATTGAGTCCTTTCCTCTGTCGGATTGATCGATGTACTGTACTTAAGAGTAGTACCTGCCATGACATTATGCGCTTGTTTGCTTTCACATTGGGTTAGTGATATCTGCATTTGAACCATTTAGGGGTTCATGGTCACCTTATTTGTGATAAAAGGCGAGTATCTTTCCAATAGGAAAACCCATTAAGACATACAGTCATTGAGAATTCTACTGATGGTTGCCCCTAAGACAAGATTAGAGTTGTTGTTGTCACATGCCCGTGGTAGTCTTTTTTGATTTAAAAACCTATGTCCTTTTGAGGATCTGGTCTTTTTGGTTTTCGTTTGCCACCCTTATTTGGCTCTACGGGTTTGCTTTTTGTTTGTTGTCTTATTGGTAGGGAACTTCGCATGAGAAGTTTGAGTTCTTTCAGGTAATTTTATTACACAAGCGTTCCTGATTGGCTTAAAGACATTTCTTTTATGAACACATCGAGCAAACAAAATGTTTTGGAGTCAGAAAATTTTCTAGGGATCCTAGAGTGTTCATGTGTCGTTTTCTGAGCTTCTCTATGTAGTGATTTTGAACAATGTCGTCTTGGGAGCTATACTAGATGCGCTTGGTGCAATCATGTGATGAGGTTTTGCTAGGGGCAAATTCTCTTCCCTTGGCAAAGGATGTGTATGACTTGGTGTTGACCAGTCGTGGTTCACATCAACTTGGGGGCACCTGTGGTTTTGAATTCTAGGTCTTTACATGACTTAAACGTAGCTCGGTTATCTTAACACAGATTTGTTTTTGAGTGGTTGTCCAACCGGTTTTCCAAGTATTGATGGCTTTGCAAACTTAGTATTCACCACTATTTCCTGTTTAGTTTCCATACTCATTTTTCAATGCTGCAATTGCAAACCCCCTTTTCTGAATCAGGAGCTAGTACATCAGCATCTTTTTCATTAGACTTTTTGTTCAGTTGTTCCCATTAAGAGTCATTCTGTTTGTGGTCTGAACTACGTGTACTTTTGAATGTGAATCTAAACGATCTTTGTAAGTTGTTTCCAATGCTCTTTTTCCTTATGTAACTGCTATTTCTGCAAGTACTTTAGCCACACTATGTTCCAATCCGATGTTTATTGTTTCTGTTACACGGATGTCATTTTTAACTTTGGCTCATTGCTTTTCTCTTTCAAAAATTGACTCTGTTGCCCTGATTTTAAAACATTGTCTTTCATTTGTATTTCAAGATTAATACAATATGCTTCGAGTTTTGCAAAATCTTTTTCACACTGGGCAACAGTCTTTTTGAGACAAACATTTTCAGACTTGAGTGATTGACTTGAGAGTTCAGTTGTCTTGTCATCAATTAATTTAGCAGGCAAAGGACACGTGTCATAACATTGTTCAGCATTCTGGTCAACCTTTCCTTGATTATTGAATTCAGGTTGCTCAGTATGTTGTTGTCCTGTAGCAAAGATATTGATTTCAGCAGTCGTTTGTACCTCTGCCATTGGCTCTTCATTATATATGGGTCTGATATCTGCATCATCAAGATGTGCATCATTCCCTGATCTGTTGCTTGTATCCTGCTCTTTTGATTCTGTCCCATTGCTTTCAATGATAACTGAACTAGCATCCAATGCATCCAATGCATTACTCGTATCAGTCTTTTCCTCTGTTGTCTGGATTTGTCTTTCATTCACCCTGCTTTCATTCTCCATTTTATGTTGTGCTCTTTCACCAATAGACTTCTTAACAGATTCAATGTGTTGGATCAGTGTGTTACGGAATTCTGGAATATCGAGTCAAGTGTATTGTAGGAATTTGTTGCGTGTCATGTCAACATATTCATCATCCAAATAAAACAGTGACTTGATGAACATCTGAAACTGTGTCTCGAGTACTTTAAAAGCAGTCAATCCAATCTCTTGAAATTCTTCGTTGTCAAGTTGCTTTTGTAGTTAATCCATGTACAGGAACATTGTGCCCGTGAAAGTCTCTAGATCTTGACCAAAGAGTGTTGCAAATGCGCGTTTGAATCCTCCTCCCATCGGATTTTTCCGACTTCCTTTGTAAGGTCGTTGTTTGTAAGACACTAGGTGTGAATGAAGTTTTTGGAAAAGATACCAAATGCAACTCTTTAGTTTTTTTGTCTTGAATTAGTTGCATTTGTTGTATTTCTGAATCTGAACACGAAGATAAGGTATCTTTCTTTTCCATTTTATCGTGAATTATGAAGTGTAAAAGATTTGTTGGATCTTAAGTGGATATGATGTGATTAATGTTGTGGTTGTATGCAATTCACGT
Source organism: Tanacetum coccineum (assembly GCA_026074375.1). Lineage (NCBI taxonomy): Eukaryota > Viridiplantae > Streptophyta > Magnoliopsida > Asterales > Asteraceae > Tanacetum > Tanacetum coccineum. The sequence continues at coordinate 12,507 of BQNB010116977.1, forward strand.
TCACGGGATTTTACTCGTCTATGATCAAAACCGATAATTGTCTAAAAACAGATAATTTTCTGGCTAGGGTTAAAGCTGTTTGTTTAAATAGGCTCACCAAACTGAAATGGGCCTAAAAATACAGATGGGCCGTGAGCTAGAACAAAAACCAGTCTAACACAAATTCCAAAAAACTGAAAAATGGCAATAAATCATGGTAAACGAGCTTTTTGGGCCTTAAAAAATCCTTAACCAGCTAAAGGGTGGTTACAGCGTGATCCGTCTCGTTTTTCTCTTCGATTTGAGAGGTCACGGGCCTAAAACGGACTTACGGATCAAAAGTTATGGCTGTTTTACTGAAACCCTTTTCTTCACACAAGATTTCTAGACAAAACGCAGTGCCTTTTGAATCAAAACGCAATGAACTTTATCAAAACGCAGTGGTTGAGATTTGGTCAAACGCAATGCCAAAAGCGCAATGGGCAAAACGCAAAGAAACTTTATCACAAACCAGTGGTTTGAGTTTTGGTCAAAAACGCAAATGCTCAATAACGCAATGGGTAATTTGTCAAAACGCAATGACATTTGTCAAAACAGCTAATGAAATTTTGTCAAAACGCATGAAATATCTTTCAAAACGCAATGGCACACCTACCCCAAATTCTAATAACCCAATCATCCCATACTCATTCACGCAAATGAAAATTGTCAAAACTGCAATGAATTTTCTTCAAAACGCAATGACACTTTCTTCAAAAACTGCAATCTCATCAAAACGCAATGAAGCAAAACGCAACCAAGAAATCAAAACGCAACATGAATAAAATCAAAACGCAACATGAAGAAAATCAAAACGCAACATGAATTTTGCCAGTTTGTCAAAACGCAATGACGAAATATACGAATTTTTTCACCAAAAATCGCCTTATAATCACCCTTTTTTTTTGACCGTTTAAAAACTTGATGTTCTCTTGCAAATTAGCTTCCTTATCCTAATCTTCTTAATAACATAAAACAATTCACACATTAAGAACAAAAAATTCGGATTTGATTTTTTTTCTTCAATATTACACACGAATTTGATCTTGTTTAACCACAAGAATCAACCACGAATCCACACGTAGCTCTGATGCCAATTGTAGGATCCCTAAATACTTCACTTCATACAATCGATCACGAAATCAGACTAGAAATGAGGAGGTGAGTTGTTTAGAGAGAGAAAGGAGGAGAGAGAAATGAGAGAGAAAAGAGAATAAATATTTTCAACAACTGAACAACTGAACTTTTCCAAGTGGAAAAGTTCCTTATATACCCCCGACACTTAAAAGTGACGCGCGGGATATTTTAACTAGGACCCGGGCTCGGGTTTTGCTTGGGATTAAACCCAAAACATATACAATATTAGATTAACTATCGAGCCCGATTCCCGATTTTATACTATTACAACATTAACTAATTAAAGACCGAAGCTCCATCGTAGAGTGACCGAGCTTCCTTGTTCGACTCAATAAATTAAGGCTAACAACTTTAGCTTATTTAGTATTATAGCTTATTTAGTTTTCTATAAAAACAAAAAAAGGAGTTAAGTGTTTCTGTCTAGATAATAAGTTGTTTAATAGATTATTCAGGGCTTTTCATAAAGCGTTACTTTTATTAAAATTGCTTATTTTTAGGTGCTTAATAACTTTGCTTTTATAAGTTTTTTTTTTAAAAAAAGGGGAAAGTGGAAATCGGGGGTGAGCAAGACTCGAACCCCCGACCTCAACACTTTCAACCCTTTTATAACACCACAACACAGAATCACTACCACTGCGCCCTTGGGGCTTTTTCGTTAGACTCTTACACAATTTAATTTTTATACACATTTAGCCCTCATAAGTTTAATAAGCTGTTATAGCTTATTTCGCAGCTTATTCATTAAGCTGTGATATCAAGCTTATTTTTTATAGGATCTAATTAGTTCAAGCTATTTTCTGTATTTTTTCTAGAGTTTTTATAATTAGTTTAGTATTTTTAAACATTTATTTTTATTAAAAACTTTAAAAAATAAAAAAAAAAGAAAAATAATCAACTAAATATAAATTTTTTTTAGAAAATTTTCTTTTATCATAAAGTTTATAGGAAAATTGGTTTTGCCTTCGTAGGGTTTAATTTGCAAAATTTCGATTTTTAAAGAACGGGATTTGTTCCCGTTCTCTTTTTTCGTGTTTTAAAGCTCATTTCAAATCCGTTTTTGTTCTAGTTTTCTTTAAACTTACTTTATACTTAATTAAAGTCCATTTAAAAAGGAAAATTCATTTTAGGTTTAATTTTTGAAAAATTAGGGTTTTTAAATGCCGTTTAGGGTTCCCATTTTACGTTTTTAGTTAAAGTTTGATTTCCCGTTATTTGTTTTCGTGCTTAATTGTTATAATTCATTTATTTTAATTTGTAGAAGTAGATAATCAAATCAATCTTTGTTTCTAATTTAAATCATTGTCCGAACATCAAACGTGGTTTCAATTTCATAAATCGTTGGGGGATAACGACCCGAGAATCATACTTCCCGGTTAATATACGTATTATATTATATATTTGTGAAGATTTTCCTCTTTACCTTTGTTCTCAAGGGTAATTTGGTAATTTTCCATCATATTATATATTTTATTATTACGTGTGTTGGATTCTACGAATCAATTTTTGGCGTCGCTGCCGGGGATTTGTGATTAAGATTCTCTCGTTTGAAGTTTGTTGATCTTGATTTGAAGACCATTTAGTTTTTGAAAGTTTTGTTTTTTGTTAAAAAATTTAAAAAAATAAAAAAATATAAAAAGTAAAAAAAATTTTTTCTTTTCTTTTAGTATAATTATCATATAAAAAAATCAAAAAAATAAAAAAAAATAAAAAATATAAAAAATTGTCCAAAATAAAAAATAAAATAAAATAAACAACGTTGGTAAAAGAACACCAACAAATAATACCTTCAATTGGGGTATTATCCATTAGTAAGTTCCCAACTCGAATCAAAGATTTAAAAACTTGCCATTTGTGTCATTTACGAAATACGGCTCACCTTAAAAAGTAAAATTTTTAAGAGCTACCATGAAGTAAATTTGATTATTTGGTTTAAGTTGTCTATCTCGTTATCCGTTAAAATAGTTTGTTAAAATAAAAAAAAATTAGTTTCAAATTTTCAAACCCGCAACCGTAACCATCAACAACAAGCCCAACCGGCTGTTGTAGAACCATTTAATTTAGAAGAACCTTTTGTTAATCCTCCCCTAGTTCCGATGGCCGATAACCGGACTATGGCAGAATTGCTCCAAGCACCCACCGGTGGGTACGAGGATACAATCGTAATTCCCGAAATCAATGCTAATTTTGAGTTAAAGCATGGTTTGATCAATCTTGTTCAAAACAAGTAGTTTTTCGGACATGATAAAGAGGACTCACATGCTCACATCCGTTATTTTAATAAGATCACCTCAACGATGAGATTCCTGGACATCCCGAGCACGTCAATTAAGCTTATGCTTTTCCATTTTCTCTTGAAGGTTTAGCCCGGATTTAGCTAGAAAAAGAACCTCCTCGATCAATTTTGACATGGGATGATCTTGTTTCAAAATTCACTAATCAATTCTTTCCTCCTTTAAAAACGACAAATATGCGAAACGAAATCACGATATTTCAACAAAGATTTGACGAATCGTTTTATGAGGCTTGGGATCGATTTAATGATCTTCTTCGAGCATGCCCACATCACAGATTTTCAGAATTACATCAACTAGATACGTTTTACAATGCTTTGAATGCTAATGATCAAGATTCGTTGAATTCTGCTGCGGGTGGAAACTTTTTGGATAAGATGCCTCGTGAATGCTTGAAAATTATCGAGAGTAAATCCAAGGTTTGTAATTCACGAAACAAGGCAGTCGTTGCTAAAGTGAGTTCGAATTCATCTACCCCCGGAATTTCACCTGATGTTGTTGCTCTTACAACCGAAGTTTCTGAACTTAAGAATATGATGAAGACTATGCTTATCGACAAGCAAAAAGCCCAAGCTCCCGCACCCGTAAAAGCGGTCGAGCAGAGTTGTGTAACTTGTGGAGGTGCTCATTCTTATAGAAATTGTCCAGCCACCGATGGCAACGTTTATCGAGACAACATTCAAGAGTACGTTTCACAAGCTGCTGCAACCTTGAAGGTTTTAGCCCGGATTTAAGCTAGAAAAAAAACCTCCCTAAACCACCCCTAAAAAAGAACCTCCTCCGATCAATTTGACATGGGATGATCTTGTGTTCATCAAAAATTTCAAAATTCACTAAATCAATTCTTTCCCTCCTTTAAAAACGACAAAATATGCGAAACGAAAAAATCACCCACGATATTTCAATCAAAACATCAACAAAATGATTTGACGTAAAAAAAAATCGTTTAAATGAGGCTTGTTTTTGGGATCAGATTTAAATATGATCATTCCTTTTATCTTTCTTTTCTTATTCTTCCGAAAGCATTTGTTGTGATGTGGCCAAGTGCGCCCCCGCACAAGATCACAGATTTTTCTTATCCAGAAATTATTACAATCAACTAGATAAAACGTTTTACAAGCAATTGAAAATGCTAAAGATCAAGAATTGTCGTAATTGGGATGAATTCGGCTTTCTTTCCATCACCACCCTTTTTCTCTTCCATTCCTGCATTTTGCGGGTGGCAAAAAAAACTTTACATTTTTATTTCTGGATAAGCAGAGCCCGAAAGCCACATGCCACGGATCGGCCCTCGAGCCCCACACATACAGAGACTAGACCAACCTATATCCGCGAGTATATCCCAAGTTATATAGTTCCTATCATCTTCTCCCCGCCACCAACATACCCCCCCGGCCGCCCGCGAAGTCGATAGCTCCCGAGCGTAATTACGAATTCCATCTGACAACTCCACCAACCCTTCCACTCCCCAATCCTACACTCCACATTACACCGTCTCTACCACGGACCCCTCCTCAAATAAACCCTTCATCCACCCCAAAATCTCAACCACCCCCCCTGCAACTACCACCCCCCAGCCCCCCCCCCCCGCCACCCCCCCCCACGCACGGTTCGACCCCCCCTCCTCAAAGCACACTCACCCTCTCAACAACCACCACTCAGCTAACACACCTACAAACCCACACACCCCCACACGCTCACTCCACACACAACACCCCCCCCACTCTACCTACCCCACCCATACCCAAAAATCATCGAACCACCACCCTCCTACCCCCCCAACCCTCACCCCACACACATCACACCCCCACCCCACCCCCCAACCACACCCCCCCACTCCCACACTCACCCCTCTGCACACCACACCACACCACCACACACCCAACCCCAATCCCCACCAACGACACCACACCTCACACCCCCCCCCCCCCCCCCTGCACCACCCCCAAACCCACACCCCCACACACCCCACCCCCCCGCAGCAGCACCATTCACACCCCCCCACACCCCCACCCCCACCTCACCAACCACCCCCACCAACCCCAACCCCCCCCACCCCAACCACACCCCCCCCACAACAAAAACCCCACACCAACCACAGCCCAGATCCCACACACGCCCCCTACCCCAGTACCTATCATCTTACGAAATTCCTCGCTAAACCCCTACATTCACCTCCCCCTCCACCACACCACCCCCACATACACACCCACATATACATCCTAACCAACTCCCTCCATCCTACCCCTCTAGATCTACCCCCCCCCATCAACCCCCCACACACTTCATCTAAAACAAAAAACCCTACCAGCTACCCCCCGAAAATAACCCCCTAGGATTGGAGAGAAAAGTAGAATTGCTGTTAGCTGGGGGAGAAGTGGAGAGGGGGTGGGGGGGGGGGGGATATAGGTGCGGGGGGGAAGGTGGCTGGGGGGGGGGGGTCGAGATAGGGGGTGAGGGGGGGTGGGGGGGTGGGGGGGGGGGTGTGGGGGGGGGGGGGGGTGGGGGGTTGTGTTTTGGGTGAGGGGGGATTAATGAGGTTGTTGGGTGTTGTTGTCCGAGGGTTTGATTCCTGATTGATTATATCATGATATTATATAAATTAGTTTAAATTGATTTTATAAAAATAAAAACCAGGACAACTGAGTTTCGACTGTGCGGAGGGACTAGAAGAAAAAATGAGTGGAGGAGACTAATGCTTTTTCGGACTTGTATGATGTTAGAGAGAATTGCTTGGGGAAAAGAAGAAAGCCAAGCTCCCCCTCTCCCGCAAAAACATAATTCAAGCAACCACTCGCTCACACCCGCTCACACACTCACTCAAGCTCCAAGAAAAATACTCACATAACCGCAAGTCACAATACGCTGCTCAAAAATCAGAAGGCTCACTCTCGCTAGCAACCCTCAAGCTCCCAAGCTCCCCTCTCAAGCCTTGATCCCTCCCGCAAATAAAAATAATAAAACAGACTCAACAAAAACCAAACACCCGAGCGCACTCTATCACCGCGGTTACGCAGGCACCGAATGAGACATCAAGTATTGCGGGAGAGGTGTAGCACATGTATCATTAATAGAAAATGGATCCCAAGGTGCCACCGCAGGGCACCACAATGTCTCGACGCCCAAACATCAAGAGTACATTTCCACCCACAACAGCTAGCTTGCTGCAATTAATCTGCCTTGCTTGGCTGAGCCCAACCAAATAAAATACAAGGAAAAACAATTCCTATCAGGAACCCTCTCTCCTCTCACCCTACAATCCTCGTCCATGGTTGCAGAATCAACAATCCCGAAACCCGAAATTTCATAACCAATAATCCGACTCACTCCCCTTAGCCAACCATACCCACCCTGCCCCCACAACCGCCGCAACACCCCACCCCTCGCGCACCGCCCACCACCCTACCGACCGAGCAACACGAGCCCCCCTACGCCAACACCGCCACCAGGAAAAAAAATTTTTATGACATGAAAAAAAAAAAAAAAATAAAAAAAAAATTATATTTTCCATTATTTTCCATAAAAAATACTTATTTTCTCAAAAACCACCAAATACTAGAGAACTAATATAAATTACCCTACCGATATACAACACACCAGGATATTATTGCCTCCCCTTAACCTTTTATTTTTTGCCTCAACGAATCAAAACCACTCAAACCAAAACCCAAAACACCACAGTACTATCAACTCAAAACAAACCCTCCCAGCGGAATAGTATTCCCCCACCCCTATTCCCCACAAACCAAAATTGAGGAAACAACCAATTTCAATCAAAACCATGGAAATAAACCTTCTTACTTCTATTTCTAACCTTTCTACCAAAGGACAATGAATCACCTCATCTCTCCTCTCAACCTCTGACTAAGTCAAACCCCAAACCATAGATCACCCCACCCACAAACCCCCCCCCACGAAAACATACCAACCCAAGCACACCACCAACCGCACACACCCTCCACACCCAGCCCCACCTACACACCACACAAGCACCCCCAAGAGCTACGCGCTTGCAGCTGGTTTCGATCAAGCAAGCTAAAATCATCACAGCTAAACCCCGCATTGGTGAACAAACACCAGAATCCAAGACAACGAAAAGAGCTAAAAAGCACTGCAACACCCCCCGCTAAAACCAACCTAAAACTAACACCACCACCTTCCCCCACCCCTCTCCACTCCCCCCCTCCCCCCCCGCGAGTAACCGCAACGAAACTACACCCGCTAACCCGCTCAACCCCCCCCGCAACTAAAAACAACACCCCACGAACCACCACCCCGCTCCGGCCGCAACCCCGGAGTTAACCCACCCCCACCCGCCGATGCATAAGCGCCTACTGACACGCGCCCCCCATCCAGCCCACAACCTTCCACACAAGCCCCCACCCGGGCCCCTGAAACCCTCCCCCCCCGTCAGCCCCCAAACCTCCCGCGCCCACCAGCTAACCACCCCGCCAGCAATCCCACCCACAACACCATCCCCATCGTCCGGGCGCACCGGCTGCTTGTTCCGTAAAAATAGTGCACAGACGTTTTTAAAACTCACCTATCAATTTTTTCTATCGTTTTGAACTCCTTCTAATACTTCCTATGCCCACGGTTTCGTATTAATAAAAATCCATCATAAATATCTCCAACATTTTAAAATATTTTTCAGCTCTATTCTGACGAACAATAACTTTTTGACTTGTTTCTAGTAAAATATTTTTATAAAATCAATTAATCAACTATCTTTATATAGGGAGGGTATCATTCATATAGGGATTAATAAATAAATATTCAATCATCGTATTTTCTAATTATCAAACTACAATAAATTGTCTCTCTGATACACACAAAGATAACATTTTAATCTTTTCTCTCTATAGCACACACACCACTTACTAACATTTAATTTCAACAAAGTACAATTTTAATACATATTGTTTATTGCACATTCTAAACTAACGAGCAAAAACTATTTATGTGGTGGTGAGTAATCTATCTCTCTCTCCTCTCTATGCGAGAGCGAGCGAGAATATATCTTTCATCTCTCTTAGATTGTCAAACACTCTCTCTACGTGCCGAGCGTAATTAATTAGGTTGCACTCGGATTCTACGAGATGATTTACTTATTTGATTTAGATAATCAAACCATTCACTTGAGGTGAGTTCTTAGCCCCGCTTTTATACAATTATAATGATTTACAACTTTGGGGTGAGAAGCATTCATTGTTGCAAGTACACTTTAATACAAATTACGAGTTTGCCTAAGTAGCTATAACCCACTATGCCCATGAATCATGAACTGTTTATTACTGGATTGTAAG